>CP135562.1:7335417-7395378 GCA_032401905.1 Swietenia macrophylla | reverse complement strand
CCCCACAAAAAAAAAAAAAAAAGCTGCTCTGGCTCTTCGAGCCACAAAGCAACTTCTTTTAGTCAGGTATTATTACAGCTGCACTGTTACGATAACTCTGAGAATTGATTTGCAGAGTTTGATCTATCTACAAGCAGATTTTGAAGATATCGGAGTCGAGACATTAGCTGTGCAAATGAGGGACGTAAATGTGGCTCCCTGCAAAAAAGAAGCAAGGTTATGAAATTGCAAATTCAATTGTCCATTATAAAGCCATGTGAATGTGAAATTTGATATCTAGTGTGAAATTCATAAGCTGAATAGTTTATGCAAAATATAATTGTACTCTGATAAGCTCAGCCATATATAACATACTGATGTTACAAAATCCATAACTTACGTTTGCCAACAATCATGTATTACATGGGCAACTGCTGGATCAACGTCCTCTGGAATTTCAAGACGTCTATTCTGGAATCCAACAGCTCCAACAACCTGCATTGGGTTCAAACCTTTCCAGGGAATACGTAAGGTAGCCAATTCCCACAATATCACACCAAAACTGTACACATCACATCTGCAAGCAAGTCAATCTGGTTGTATAAGCAACATACCCAACTGAAATTCCAAATTACCCACCAAAAGCCCTGAAATGGAGCAGAATAAATTCAATTCACTCACTTCTCATTAGCTGGTTCATTCCTTAGAACTTCTGGTGCCATCCACTCAGGCTGCAGTCCAACAAAATTCTTTTATTCACATATTTGTATAAACAATATACTTCTTTACCGGGGTACTAAAGAAATGACTTAAATAGAATACAGGAGTAGAACCATAAAATGCTTAGAAAGAGTTACCGTTCCAGCAGTAGATTTTGATGACAGAAAAGTGTGGTGCTTCATGCGAGACAAACCAAAATCAGAGACCTGTAGACAAGCAAACAAGATGATGGAAGCTGTCACCAAACAAATAGCACTACGGGCTAATGTCTACATAAGAGTGCATAATCAAAAGCTTGAATGCCAGAGCCCAGAATTTGAATCACCTTTACAACCCAGTTCTTGTCAACTAGTAGATTTGGAGATTTTAGATCTCGATGCACAATGGTAGGATGGCTTGTGTGCAAGTAATTCATTCCCTTTGCCTGCAAAGAATAAGGAAGCTTGAATTGAAAGGAAGAGGAAGAGGGAAGGGGCGGGGAAGGGAGGAGGGTGGAGGATCTAAACAATTGAGAAACTAAAATGAAAGTTGATTTTCCAAATTATACCACATCAAGAGCCATTCGCATTCGCCTTTTCTCATCAAGCTGATGATTGGGACGATGCAGCAACCTATATAAACTCCCCCTGTGCACAGATGGAAGCAAGAAAAAGACAAAGATACGGTTAATTTATTTGATAAAAAACCATTGCATTTTCTAAAATGTTTTGGCAGAAACCCAGACACTGATAACCTTGAAGATACTATTTCCTCAAATAAATGGATCATAAATATATCTCAAGTATGTAAAGTTTTCATATATAGCAAAGACAATACAAATGCACATCATGGCAAGCACAGTGGTAAAATGCATCTACTGCCGTGGTTGGACTTAGATTTTCATTTCTACTACTGGCAAAAGAAATTGTCAATACCTAACACATACATACAAGTAAACATGCAAGAGACAAGCTTCAATTGTGAATTTTCTTTTTTAAATTATCTGAAATTCATCATCTAAAACCCACAGAAAACAAAGCATAATGGTATCCAAATGATGATGGAAAAACCAACTTTATCTTGTATTGTGATTCAATTTATGGCAGTGCTATGAACAAGAACAAAAAAACATAGGTCAACAGAGCATAATTCACTCATTCTTGGAACATAAGATTAAATGTCAAAGAAAACAAACCTAGGGAGAAACTCTGTCAGTATTGAGAAATGAGGGGAGCGAGTAACAGCTCCCATAAAAAGAACAACGTTAGGATGTCTCAACCTCAACATGATTTCAACCTGCAGAAAAAAAAGGGCAAGAGTTGATTTATGAATAATGATTGTCATTTATTTAGCTCAGAAAAGTTCATTAAAATATAATACAAGTAGCTAATTTCTGGTATCTACCTCACACTTAAACTGCACCAATGCATCACCAGAAAAATCTTGGTCCAAGAACTTCTTCACAGCAACTTCCTATCATGCAAAGCGATTTTTTAACAACTTAGAAAAACAGCAAAGTTGAAAAAACCTGTGATATAGAACATTAACTACTTCTATAACACTGTAACAAGTTATATGTATTACCATCTCGAATTAACTGAATATTTTAATCTGGAAGATATTGTGAAAGAGTTAGTCATGCAGTTGAAAGATTTTCATATATTTGCCACACAGGTTAGAATGGCTGCAGTAGTGTAATTATACTAAGGGTGACATTTTGGAAATGTAACAGGCTAAATACTACTACAGGGAAAGTCTAATAACATTTAAAAAATTTTGCGCAAATAAGAATTATGTAACCATCAAGGAGTTACCGTGATATCATAGTAGTATGTTTTTACTAGAAGTTCCAATAGGCAAAACTATGAGTAATGAACAATGTGTTGCAAGTATAACTTACAGTGCCATTCCAATCTGCACGGTAGACCTCACCATATGAACCTGAAATATAAAATGTCATTTGACACAATTATTGAGCAACTATAACATATTCAACCAACCAAGCACCACATTTAACACACATTTGTGCACACATATCCAAGCATTCATGCTTAACCAAAAGATATGGGATAAGCTCTCAATATTGTACCAAGTGACGGTCAGACTTCCGACCTTTATCGAAGATCAAGGGAAGCAAAAGATATAATTAGTTAGCAAGCAAACTAATATGCATACATTGAGGTTCAACACATATTCCGAAAGCCTTGTGGACAGATGGCACATCTAACATCTTCTTCCTGTATCATTTGAAGGTATGAAGAGCCTTGGAAGAATGTCCAAACCTGTTTGGAAAGATAATCAACCATTCCAGATGGACTGTATGGTACTCCAAGGGCAAAGCCTAAGTATTGGCAGTTCCATATTACTATCACAAGGCCAAGCCCAAGTTTAGATAGATGCAGTGTGAACTATCAAATCAGATTTGTTTTTCCTTAGGCTAAGACAGAAAGATGTATTAAAATCGAAAAGATCTACAAAGGGTATAAGACTTCCACGCAGAAAAAGACAAAATGTCCAAGAGCCCCAAAGGGGAAAAAAGGCCCCACAAAGTATAGCATAAGCAGAGTATGTACACAAAAGACTATACAAAAACTATAGAAACACTCAAGCTCTTCTTCCTTCGGCTACTGCCGCTTCCCAATTGTAAAGAATAAAAATGGAGACATCCTTAAATTCTAAAGAAATGGAAGTCAAAGAGAAGCCTGAAACGTCACTTTGTCCTAAGTATACAAAACATCCTCTCATATTGTCCTCAAAGATCGCTTAGTTTAAATCTGAATCATTCCATTTTGCGCATGATACCCTCCAGATTTCTTACTCTATTTCTAATTCATAATCAAGTGAACAAATTATCCTGGCTAAAACCTGTGACATAATGATATGCATTTCACACAAGTGGTATGAAATTATCCTAAAAGTGAGAAAACAAAAAACCATCCTGTTTATCAAAAGTGATAGTACGATACCAACATTAATGAAGAAAAGTTCATGTATGAAACTGGAAACATCTAAGAACAAAATCTTACCAATACCAATTCGTTCACCAATTTGAAGATCCTCCCACAGAATTTCCCATTCTGCAACCTCTCCTAACATTGGCTTAATGTTGTCACTGTGACTGTTGCAAGTCATATGCAGGCCAGTGTTCATCATTTGCATTGATTCTGCGGCAGATTCTTGAACCAAATCAGGGTAAATCAGTGTTTTATCATGGACCAAAGAGTTTTCAGGTTGTCTTGGGCAAAACTCAGCTGCAGAGGGCAAGAAAGATCCATGAATTTGTTTCTCACACGAAGCTCTGGCAACAATTCCAGGAGTGTTAACAGGAACAGTATTTACACCTGTAGCATTAGTTGGTATTTGTGCATTAGCTCCATTACCAACAAGAACAAATCCCTCACTTGTAGTATTATCACAATACAAAGAAAGATCAGACTTAATGGCATTTAGTTCCATTTCTATAGGTTGTTCAGCAAACCACTCAGCTGGCTGCCTTTGTCTATTCTCATAATTTAATCCATTTGAAGATTCTACTCTGATGGAGGATAAAATAGATTGTTCATGGCTTAACAAGAACTTATTCGCATGACAGTGAACACCATTATCTACATTTTTCCCATCTGCTAGATGGACTTGTTCAAGCATCTTCTCTTCACTCAGATACCGTGAATTAATATCCAGAAACAAATCTGGGGGAGGTGATGCACCACTTTCTAACAAAACAGCATGTAATTTCCGTGAAAATTCAGGATTTTTGGCAACACTAATGACACATTTGGAAAATTTTTTTACTTTTTTCTTTTGTGCAGATGATGGCTTTTGAGAAGAGCCAGATAAGCCTTCACAGGACTTTGGTAGTGCAGGGAAAAGCTTCCCAAATTCTTGCTCAAATCTCTCAGCTTGGTTTTTATCAGTGAGGTTTGAGCCATCCTTGTTTGTGAGCTTACCTACAAAAGAAGTCTCCTCTGAACCTGAGCTGACAATTTCAGGGATCCTATCCAGCATTGGTGAAATAGTAGGAGTTTCAGTTCCTCTGTCAAACTCCAAATGACACATTTCTGTATGATCCAGAAACCCCCTTACATCTAATCCAGCATTTTGCAGATAACTACTGGGTACCTCCGAAGGAATTAATGTGCCAGGAGCACCCATTAGATCAATAATATATTCACTGCATTGCACAATCAATTACATCATTAGAAATTGTTCCCATGAAACCTTGTATTAGACAAGAAGCACGGAAGGTGCAAAGAGCAATACATAGGACATGCATCATTAAAAATTAAAAGCACTAAATTACATATAAAGGGAACACAAATCAAACAGCCCAAGAATTCTGGGCATTTAAAAAAAATTCACACTCCAGCAAGTAATACAAATGATTAATGAATTTACACTCAGAACAGATAATAATCCTTTCTTTGTAGGGCAAGAAGAGCTACAACATCACCCAATTAATGTCCACCAGCTGTTAATACTGATTACAAAGAGTGTAACACCCACAAATTACAGATGGATATTAGAGTTACTGTTACCAAATTCATTATATATTTGCACAAACTAAATTTTAGTTCCAATATGACCTAACATAATACCATGTTGGAGAAATAATTAAAAGACAAACTAAATATGCAAACACCCCCACCCCCCCCCCAAAAAAAAAAGAGAGAACTTGAATAAAAAAAAGATACATCAAAAGCATTCATGAGTCAAATTTTAAGGAAACTACCTTCCATTATCGATTTTGATCAAGTTCACAGCTCCATCATCTGTGCCGGTGTAGTAGCTTCCTTTAACCAACATACATGGAAGATTAATTCTATCAGCTAGCACCTAGCACCAACAGAAAAAAAAATAATAATTAACTTCAGCCAAAATATCCAAAGACAAACAAAACACACTTTCACAATAAATTATCTGGAAAAAGGGAACGGACAGCACTGAACATTCTCTCCAATAATTAAGCACCGAGATGAATTGGCACAGAAATTAAAAGTAACCCGGAAACCCAAGCTTGGTTCAAGGATATAAAAGGATTTGGAATTTTACAACCTTAAAAAGTAGTGCCCTCTGGCGTGAGAGTCCAACATCCACACACCCAAGTGGAAGAATATTTGAGTTTAGAGAATTCCTCAATTCATTACGTCTCAAGGTCCACCTTCTGTGTATTTCATCCGCATCGCCAACTGGACCACCCATTCTCTCAACAACAATGTCAGCAATTTTCTGAATCAGGCCATTTAAAATCAGACCAGGCTCAAAGTGTCGGCACTCAACTGACATATTATATGCTCTTTTCTCAAGCTCTTGAAGTTTGGGATCAACCAAGCGGTTTACCAAAATCACCTCATAATCAAGATTATCTGAGAGGGATATTGCTCGAAGATCTGCCAACAACGGCATCTTTCCTTGTGAAATCGAATTTGAGGTAATTTCATATACATCATAAAATCCATCGATAATCTTTTCATCGTAATTAACAGCATTATAGCTCTGCATGTGACACACACAGAAATTAGTAAATCTCTTCTAATCATAGTTAACCTCATTATATAACTGCACATTAAAAGCTAAAAATTACTTAAAGATCATTTGAAAAGGTAAACATTATTTTCTCCTGGATCACTTGAGAAAATAGAACAAGAAATCCCATCCTGATTTCGCTCTGATGTTTCAATAATTCAGTAAGCATATCAAAACCTCCTATCAACTAAGCATAGCATAGCCATTCAGTAAAGGTGATTAATAATCTGACACAGAGTCCCATTGACCAAATTAAGTACTTTCAAGAAAGGTAATTATACTCAAATTTTTATGGGACAATAATAGACTCCCAAAAGTAACATATCATTAATTTGGTGTATGTAAAATAAGAATATATGGTAATATAGCAAAATGTGGAAATTGATAGACAACTCCAATTGCCATGATTTAGGAACAGATTATGCTGACCATGCAAAAGGAAAGATATGTATATGTCTACGCAATAAACAAGTACCAGTAGTTCACGTATCAATATACTACAACCAAACTCCCACATTGACGCAACACTGGAAGAAATTAATAAACCCAATAATAACATATACAATCAGTATAATTAACATAATTTCAACTATGTTAGGCGGGCAAGATACTTCCAACTTAATATGGACAAGAGAAAACAATCAAATTGACAAACCAAGCTATTTCACTAAATTCCTCCATAATGCATTAACCAAAGTAATCAAATGAAGTGATACACAATGATGCAATACCAAGGCAAAAAACAATCTCAACAGGATTCAGGTTCATATCATTCTAGCCAGGGAAAGATAACAGGGTTAAATGTAAATGTTCTAAATCCTGCATAAGAACCCCTGCAAACGTTATACACAGATTATTTATTGTAAAGAAGTTACCAACTATCAAACATGTAATTCAGACTACCATCACTCACAGCCTTGACAAAACAAGATATCGCAAGTAGCATCAATTGATTAAAATAAGATCCGCAAACTCACACAGAAACCATTGCCATAACTCTTTTAACTTGGTATCTAAATCACGATCCGAGATGAATCATTCACGGATATTGAAAACTATAAATGCTAGATTCAACACACCCAATAATCCCAAGTGAAAAAAAATGTCAATCCCAAAATTGAAAGAGAAAAAAAATACTACAATAAGATCCACAGCCGAAGACATTGACGATCGACAGTACTGCATTGAAATAACCAACAAAAAGCAGCAAAACCCAACAGAAACAATTACGCACCCAATATCGAAGCGAGAGAAACTCGACGAGAGCATCGGTTTCCGTGATGGAAGCCGAACGGCAGCCGAGGCTCATCCGCTTGGCAGCGTCGATCTCAGCCGATTCTGCCTCCTCTCTTACGCCCGGATCAGATGCGCTTATCGCTAAAGCCAATTGCACCTGAAATTCCTCTTCTAATAAATTAAAATCCACAATAGCGTTCCCAGCTGTTCGATCACCGCCCGCAGATTCAACAGAGGCGATTCTCCCCATTATCACCGAACCCGAAGACGAAGACGATGTTGTTGTATTCGGACTGGGAGTCGGGTTTATGACTGGACGGGCGTCGGCCAGTCTCTGATGGTCATTTAATCCGCCGCCGATGTGGAGTTTTCTTAGCAGATGCTTCACTTTCGACATTGATAATCATCCACGACGACTATTTCGTATTTTTCCTTTTTCTTTTTATCGCTTCTTCTGGCTTAACCTACGTCCACTAGTAAGGAAAAAAAATAGAAAGGCAGATTCGCTAAACCTGCGCACCCTTCCTCGTCAAGCTACCATCCCCTTGCGCTGCAAGACTTAAATTAACCGCTCACCCATTCCCTCCAATACACACTGACTCTCTCTCTCTCCCTCTCCCTCTCTACTTAATTCGGGATTCCCGAAAATTTAAGTTAATTAATTAATTAATTAGTTAATTTAATTGTACTACCATGCGAATCTTTATATACTATTTGTAGTGTACGAAACGGGTCTATAAACCCTGCATTGCCTTCCATGGACCTATTTTGATCTTCGACCGTTGATGTTTTTGTAATCGCGTTGTTGATGATCGGAGGGTTGTTATTGAGTCAATGGTTGCGTTGATTTTGACAACTGGGGCTGCTTGTAATTTAGTCTTTGATAGGTGCACTATGTATGTACGATATCACAACGGTCGGATCAAATTTATCGTATGATGACCGCATGATTGTAATAAAAATGGATTGTAGTTTATGACCACGTCATTAAAATTGTTTCATATAATGTGGCTTTATTTATTCTGTTTAAGGATAAAAGCATTAAGGAGTAATAATGACCGAATCCCTAATTTTTTATGTAATAACAAGAAACGATACTTTCTGATCAACTATAACAAATGGGTCCTTGATATTGGAGGGGTTACAAGTAGTTAAAAATGACGGGGGAGGGTCCATGGTCATATGAAGATGCGTCGTATGGAATCATTGTTCCAATTGTGGTCCATGGTAACAAGCGTCAAGAGGCTATCGTGGCACAGGGAATTGGCTCGGAACAATCGAATGGTCTTCACAGAATTGTCAGGTGACTGTAACATGTATTAGTCTGGATAAGATTTGCGGAAGATAGAATAGGATGATGAGGACTCTCATTTCTATATACATAATTTTAAAATCGTTATTCATTTAGCTGACAAGAATCTAGCTGTAATATTGACTGTATCTTGGAAGCAAAGCTGGCAAATGAACAAAATGCCAACTGGGATTTGACCCCTTGATACAATTAGGAACATAAATGCAGTTTCATGCATGCATAGAGCAATCAAAAGAGAGCGTGAAAATGGCAAGGATGAGACTGGTATCAGTTAAGTGCCTGGAGAAACGAAAGGGAAGAAAGAGCAATGATTATTACAGCATCTGAGTTGCAATCAGCAACTATTGTTATTAAAGCAGCAGCTGATATAACCAGCATATATCAAGGGAAGCATTGAGGGCATAATGTTATGTATGAATAACTTATATACAAAATGATCAGGAAGAAAATGATTTAAGTTTCCACGTTCCTGAAGAAAATTTGCAATAAGGAGCACGATAATGACAACGATGATTAATCACTAAGCAGTGGCTGCAGCCTGTTCCTCGGCAACTTGTGAAGCTGGGAGAAGGGTGCAGATGAGGTTGCGGTCACCATATACGTTGTCAACGCGTCCTGATATAGCAGTCCCGAAAATTTGATCGTCAGTAAGATCAAGCAATGTATTAAAATGCATATGCACGGTTAATTCAGTGATTCCATGCTACAAGTCAGAGATTGACAACTCAGATTTTCCTCTAAGCCTATGAAGTCAAATTTGAAATGCATAGAGTGAAACATCAATCAATATAAATAAGTTTATGTCAATGTTATGTTGGTAATCTTGCTCTAAAAAAGGGTAAAAGCAGATACAATAAGGTATATAAATATAGACAAAGAACCCATGCTCTGACGAACGTAACTGCAGTCTTATGTTATCTAATAAAGAGTTTTAAGGTAATCAATCTGAATAGGGAAACTAGTTAGTTAAAGCAACTAGAAACAAAAAATGAGTGATAACAACAATATATTAAATAAAATGGTATGAAAAAATTTCAGAAACTGCACAGTTGATGGCTAGTAAGAGGTAAGAAGGACATGCATACCTGTAGTAGGCCAGAACTTAGCAAGTCGGAGCCAGGCAGCAGGATAGGCTGCGTATTCCCGAGAGTAAGGTTTAGTCCATGTATCTCCCATGAGCAAAGATGGTGGATGAGGTGCTCCCTGCATTTGCAGATATCAGACAATTAAAATAAAAATCATAAATAAAATATGATTTCACAGAGAACTAGATATGCATTTGTTATTTTTTGTCATTATGTAACTGAAGAAAATGCGAAGATGAAGAACAAGTTTTTCACCTTCAGAACATTATTGTGGATATCAGCCTTTCCTTTCTCAATCTGTGCAATTTCTTCCCTGATGGAGATGAGAGCATCACAATACCTGTCCAACTCTTCCTGCAAATATAGTGAATTTGGTGAGAGAGAGAGAACAACTTCAAAGGAGAAGAGATCTTCTCTGTTATGAGTTATGCCTTGCTTTCACTTTCAGTCGGTTCAATCATGAGTGTGCCTGGAACAGGCCACGACATTGTTGGTGCATGGAATCCATAGTCCATAAGACGTTTGGCAACATCTTCAGGCTCTATCCCAGCAATATTCTGTGATGATAATGTTTTGCAATTAGTCAAGGAAATAAACAGTAGATAGAAGAGAAAACTAATTGAAAATATGAAATAAGAACTACCTTAAAGCCTCTCAAGTCAATAATGAATTCATGAGCAACAGTTCCATTGACACCACGGAAAAGAACAGGGTAATGGTTCTGGAAAACCAAACCAATCACCAAAACAAAATTAACTTGAGTCAAAATAATCCAGAATTTAGCTTCAATGCAAAGCAATATAAAAAGTTAAATAAAGCATGTGTGCTGTGCAGGCATCATTCTTCTCCCTGGATGAAGTAAATTTGGCATGAAGATTTGTCACCTAAGCAATAGACAAGTTGCTTGCTAAGATGGCAAAAAAGTGACTATGTTCTTTGTAAGCTGTCATCAAGGCATCACACCCACCAAACTAAAAATTACAGATGGCCAAGCAAAAGATTTTCAAGGGAAACCCACAAACCTCCAAACGTTTTGCCATGTAGTTTGCATTCAGTATAGCTGTCTTAGAAGCATCAGTGAGTCCCTTAGAACCCATCATGGCTATGTAGGTATAGGATATTGGCAGGATTAGTGCAGAGCCCCAAGGTGCAGCAGCAATTGTGCCGAGGGGTTGAGAGTTTTCAGGGGCAGGTATACCACTTGTGCTTACCTTAATCATGGAAACAAATATGAAAAATTAAACATTGAATTGAAAAATATACTGCAGCAGCAAAATAGATCACAACAATCATTTATAGAATATAATGAGTCCCGGTAGCAGACTCTTTCAACAATTTGTGGTCTTTTGATTTGTTAACGGTGAGAAAGATAATCACAAATGGAAGGTAATGCATAGCTTGGATTGTTATCAAGGGCCAACCTGTGGTTGAGGAGAAGGTTCCTTACTTATTTCAAGCAGATTTTCTTTCTGTCATCACTTTTCCTTTTTACTAAAATTCATCAGCAGCCATACAAGATACAGTCAACTATATACTTTGTTAACCATGCATGAACAAGCATATATAAAATTGGAATTTCTTAAACTACACCAAAATCAAATTAAGGATGCAATATTCTCCATCTAAGCTAAAAATGCAAATATTCAAACAAAAAGGATGAAAAAGTAAGCAAAATGTAGTTGTTAAATGTAAGCGAGTAAATACCACAGGATGTGAAGGTAGAAAAGGTGCCAAGTGTTTCTTCACACCAATCGGACCCATACCAGGACCACCACCACCATGTGGAATGCAAAATGTTTTGTGGAGATTGAGATGGCAAACATCAGCTCCAATGTAACCAGGACTTGTCAGACCCACCTATCAAAACCAAAATCTTCTCAGAATTTCATTTGAAGAGTTGATTGGCATAAAACAATTAGAAATTTCATGACAGTAAGATGCAGCAGAGATGCATGAAAAAAATGAGCATGAAAGTGATGCAAAACAGGAGAAGATCCTACAGTTTTACTTAATATAAGAAGAGATTGGTCTAGCTGAATATGTAGAATTTCTGTGGATCAACTGCCATGGCAAGTACCCTCTTTTTCAAGTTTACATAACTTAAATCTGCAGGTTTCAAATTCTGACTCCCTTTGTTGACCCGAAAATCAACCCTTCCTCCTTCTACCCAATGAAAGATGCATATGTATTAAGCTGAAATCAATCTACTAATTTGTATCTTTCGAAAGTATGAGATGCCTCAAGGTTTAACGGTAACATGTAAAATGTGAGTTCACAGGAACAAATTAAAAGAAATAACAGACCTGTGCATTCATGTTAGCCCCATCCATGTATACTTGACCTCCATTGTCATGAATTATCTTACATATCTCATCAATACCTTCTTCATAAACTCCATGAGTTGAAGGATATGTGACCTGAAATTTAAATTGCATCAGATTACAACAGGGAAAAAAAAAACAAACAGGCATTTTTTCCAAAACCCTTGTTCCTTTAAGTTTTCTACTCATACAACCTTAATTTTCAGTTCATGTTGCAAAGATTCTTTACCATAAGAGCTGATAGGTTGTCTCTATGAGTTTCAGCAGCCTTCTTCAACTCTTCAATGTTAATGTTGCCCTTGGCATCAGTTCCAACAGCGACAATCTTCATTCCACACATGGCAGCGCTGGCAGGGTTTGTCCCATGTGCTGAAACAGGGATAATGCACACGTTGCGGTGATGGTCTCCTCTTGCCTACAATTTTCAATCACAGTCAGATAATATTAAAAAAAATTAAAAAAAAACAACAACAACAAAGGAAACTTCAGGTGGTATATAGTGAGTCTAATGGTGTTTATCTGCATCACAATGAACCTCAGGAAGAAAGAACCATGTACCTCCTGAATTCATACCTCCAACTTTATTGTCTAGAGTAAATAATGACACAGCTTGTAAACAGGGTTTCCATCAACGTACCTTATGGTAAGCACGAATAACCATCAGCCCAGCATACTCACCAGCGGCACCAGCATTAGGTTGCAAAGAGAAAGAGTCAAAGCCAGTAATGATGCACAGCAAGTCACCCAAATTGTTAAACATTTCCTAAAGAAACAGAAAATGATAATGTATCAAGAAATCATTTGTTTGAAAGATCAAACGGACCATGTATCTGGAAGTTCTGCGCACAATAGCAATGCTTTACTAGTTACCTGATACCCCTGAGCCTGGTCAGCAGGGGCAAAAGGGTGGATGTCAGTGAAGTTTGGCCACGTCACTGGCATCATTTCAGTTGTTGCATTCAATTTCATTGTACAAGATCCCAATGGAATCATGCTGTGGCATAGTGAGAGATCCTTTGATTGTAGCTGATGAATGTATCTAAGCAATTCATGCTCTGTGTGGTATCTATAAAGGATGAAAATGGTCAGAACAGTCTCTGAGTTGTAAAATACAGCTAATTTCAGTAAAGGATAGCGATATACTTGTTAAAGATGGAGTGTGTCAGATATGGACTCTCCCTTGTTAATCCAGAAGGAATTGCAGTCTGAACCTCTTCTGCAAGAGATGCAGCAGTGAATGAAACCTGACAGTTTAACAAAGAAGGTCCAAGTTGATGTCAAACATCATAATTAATGTTGAACATCATTATGCAAAAAGAATGAAATACTTACAGGTTTGCCACCAGCAAAAACTTTGAAAAGCTTATCAACATCCTCCAAGGTGGTTGTTTCATCAAAAGAAACAGTGATCTGGGAGGAAACAAAACTCCTTTATCTGACAACATATAATCAAACTTAACCGATTAACAAAACCCATAAAAGAGAAACTCACGGTGTTGGGATCTACAATGCGAAGATTCATTTCACTCCTGTAAGCAGCATCAGCAATGGCATGTGCATCTTGACACTTCACCTTCACAGTGTCAAAGAAGGGAAGGCCTTGGACTTCCACAATACCAAGTTTTTTCAGCCCAAGGGCAAATGTCCCTGCCAGACCATGGACCCGTTCGGCAATAGTCTTAAGGCCTTCTGGTCCGTGATAAACAGCATACATAGCAGCCATGTTTGCAAGTAATGCCTAAATAGAACAATTATCAGTCAATAAAGCAAAGTCAATTCATAGTATATGCTAAGGGTCTGCTCCATTGGCACAGAAATTAAGAACGAATATGTTCACAATCACAGCAAAATTCTTCAATTAGACAGACTCTGTCTCAAAACTTTTTAAAAATTACAGTTTTTCAACTTCTATACATGCAGTCCCCATAGGTAAAGCATAAATACAATAGGGTACAACAATTTCTTACTTGAGCAGTGCAGATGTTGCTGGTAGCTTTATCCCTGCGGATATGCTGCTCCCTGGTCTGCATCGCCATGCGCAAAGCAGGCTTTCCTGAAGAATCAATACTAACACCAATAATTCTCCCTGGCATCATCCTTTTGTACTCTTGAGATGTAGCCAAAAATGCTGCATGCGGACCTCCATACCCCATCGGCACACCAAATCTCTGAGCAGAGCCAACAGCAATATCAGCCCCCAGTTCACCCGGAGGCTTCAACATTGTCAATGCCAACAAATCTGATGCCATAACAACCTTAACCCCATTAGAATGAGCATTCTTAATGAAATCCCCATAATCCAAAACTTCACCCTCAGTACCCGGATACTGAACCAAAACTCCACAAACATCACCCGATCTGTAATCAATATCCTTAAGATCTGAAACAACAACTTTAAGATCAAAACCATCAGCTCTAGTTATACAAATATCAATTGTTTGAGGGTGGCAATTGCTAGCAATAATAAAGGTCTTCTTCTTTCCCTTCTGTATATTATTACACATAGCCATTGCCTCAGCAGCTGCAGTTCCCTCGTCAAGCAATGAGGCGTTTGACATAGGCAATCCAGTAAGATCCGTAATCATCGTTTGGAAATTAAGCAAAGACTCGAGTCTACCTTGAGAAATCTCAGCCTGGTAAGGGGTGTACTGAGTGTACCAGGCCGGATTTTCCATAATATTCCTCAAAATTACAGGTGGAACATGAGTGTTATAGTATCCCATACCTATAAATGACCTGTAAACCTTATTCATTGATGCTAATTTTGTCATGTGTTCAATCATTTGGCTTTCAGTCAACCCTTCGTCAAACTTAGAAAACTTCATTGATTGAATGCGAATAGATTTTGGCACGGTAGCATCAATAAGTGAATCAAGATTATCAAAACCGCATAACTCAGACATTTTGGATTTATCTTCTGGGGTTGCTGAGTTGTGGCGGCGAGCGAAAGTATCACTTGGTTTCAGTGCTTCAACAGAAATGGCTCGAGTTTGAGACCCGAGGCCATATCTAGCAACGTTGTGAGACACGTTCCTAGATGGCAACAAATCTGATCTTGAATTTTGGGAAACAAATGGTGACAATGAAGAGACATACCTTGAAGGTGTGTACAAAGCAGTTGATTTGGAAGATTCATGATGCTGGTGAGACAGCTGCTTCGAGTCATTAACCAGGCGTTTAAGGATCGCCCGGTTGGCCAACCTCCTCGCACGCTCCATGAATGTACAAAGATAGAGCGGAAACGGGCTCTTGCAAGCTTCAAGAATGAAACTTTACAAGAAGCGAGCAATTGGGGTTGTTGAAGAGCTAAAAGGAAGAAGAGTTTCAATAAAAGTAATTAAGTTGATTCCATAAGAGCTAGTGGGGTGGTGGGTTGGTGATAAACTGATGATATACTGAAGTTTTGTCTATATATAATAAAAATTAATAAATATTATGACTTCAAAATCTGCGGGTGGTGGGCGATGACTGACTGAGCACCTACGAAGAAAAAGACAATTATTGAAAGAAATCGTATCACCACCCGCACAAGGTTTCAAATTTCCAACAATGTATGGAACAAATTGAAGGAAAACAGATTGGAATTCAATGGATCACAATGCACGCATTCCTTTTATGATAACATCCAGAGGAAAATAAATAAAATTTTTGATTTTTCGTTAAGGAAAATCTGGGTTTGTTTGGCTTGGTGGCTGAATCTCTTTCACAATCAGTTTATCTCTTTGCCTCACCTCACAACTCCCATGAATAAAGACATAAATCTCCTAGGGTTAGGGGATTTTTACAACTGATAAACTCACTCGTCTTTTAGTTTATGAAAATTGATTTATTTATTTATTTGTTGGAATGATTCGATTTTCTTATTGGGTCTGCCGGGGTCCTGTAAATTGGGTGGAGGGAGGCGAAATTGCTGGATCATCCTTGGGAACACGTCTGTGGCTGACAATTTACGTCATAGTAAGCATCCACCACCTAAAAACAACTAAGACTCTGTTATTGCTGTTGACATGGTTGGTTCTTATTGGTACAACACACACAGCCTTACGATTTTCAGAACTAACGGCTGCCCTTTAACTCGACCATAGCTCCCACTGAATCTAAATAATCTACGACAGTTCTGTCCTGTGGTCTGAACTTGTGGGTGGATGCGTATCTAGCGTAGTTCTCCCCTGAAGACATTACATAAGCAGGGAGAGTTCACAAAGTCCAGTGGACTGTTCTGTTTTTTAGATGGACCCCGGTAGTCTTCCTGATATCTAACACTAGATCTAAAGTTGATGGACAAAGAGAAGAAGGGCCGAAGAGGATCTTACCTAACGGAGACTACAACAGATGCTCAGGAAACGTATCCATGAATTAAATAAGGTCATAGCTTATTTCCTTCCGGAATTAAATATAACAAGAGTATCATCTTTCAATTAAATTACCCTAATGATTCTACGCATTCTTCATCCATCACCGACCAAAAAAGGACCAAACATTTGATGCCTTATTAATAAATAAAATAATATTAGTGACACATATTTTTTTATTTAAGCATAAAATTATTATAATTATTACAAAATATCTGGCAATTTTATGATAATATCACGTCAAATTATATCAAAATTTAATGATATTTTTAAAAAATTTGTGGTAATCTCATAAGATTTACACGTAAATTAAATAAATTATTTTTGGGTTAAGAGCATAATTACATTTATCTAACAACGCAGGCTGCTAAATGGCACTCCGAAGCCCACCAACGTGCCTGCCAACCTCGAAATGCTTACGTTTCTACGTTCCCGTGCTCTTCTAAGTGTCTGTTCAAAATGATGCGTCTCACCCCTGTCTAAACACACAGCCACCATCCAATTTTAATTTACAAAATTTAGGGTTGAAATAGGTTTCGGCTGACCCAAAACCCTGTGAAACTGGACCGATCGGTTCAGTTCGTGAATCAAAGTTGATTTATTTCGATACTAACGATTGTGAAACCGATTTATTTCGGTTTGGTTTTGATTCTAGAAGACAAAGAATTGAAATCCAAAAAATAATCAAAAATCATAGACTTTATAGTGAAACACAAGTTCTCTTACCATTGAGTTACAAACTTAAGTTGCATATATTGTTCATAATATTTATTTAAATTCATTTAAAATAAAATTTTTAATTAATAAATATATTTTATATTTAAAATTTTACATTAAAATTATAAAAAATTAATTTTATTATTTTTAAATAAATACTTTTATCTAAGAAATAATATATACTGTTGAAATTTATTACTGAATTTGTATAAATATAATTATTATATAAAATAGTAAATAATTCATCTAAAAAAATATTTTTTAATTATTAAACCACAGAGAAAGAATTAATCAATATGTTATAATATTTCTTTAACTTAATTTATCATGTTATTTATATAATAATTTAATAAAATTTTATTATACATATATTTCTTTTAAAATTATCAAACAAGTTAATAAATAATTAAATAAATATATAAGACCTAACCTGGCCTAATTGAAGGAAAAAAAAATTTGAGTTTAAAAAATTTTAATAAGACTTGACCCATTCCTTTAATATAAATAGGGTAGATAAGTGAGAAATTGAGAGAAGATTATAGAAGGCCCAAGAAAAGAGAAGAAGAAATAAAGAAAGAAAAATGAGAAGAGAAAGAGAGAGAAAAAGAAAGAAGAGAAGAAAATAAGAGAGAAAAGAAGAAGAAGAAAAGAGTAGGAAAGGAAGAAGGAGAAGGAGAAAGAAAAGAAGGAAAAAAAATAGAAAAGTGACGGTAATAATTTTATTTTTTATTTTAAAAATAAAATTATTTGTACTTAGTATAGAAATTATTAAAATATAAAAAATAGATAGATTTTATTTTATTAATTTAATAATTAAAATTATTACTATTTTAAAATTTTGAATTATAAATTAATAGATTTTTGGTTAAATTTGATAATTTAATCAAAAAATTTATCGAAAATTAGATGAAAATTTATGAAATTTTAATTGAGGATGAAAATACAAAAATTACAGAAATTTTACTTTATTTTTATAAAATAGATCAAATTTATATGTAAATAATTAAAAATTTATAGGTCAAAATAAAATTTTTATGATTTTAAGGTAAGATAATAAATTTTAATAATTTTAAACTTTAAGTGTAAATATTTTTAAAATATTTCTATGATTATTCATATTTTAAGAATTTTTTATAATTTATCATCATTAATAATTTTTATTTTAAAATTTTAAAATTTTAGAAATTTTAGAGCAAATCTTAGTTTGATTTTAGGTTAAAATTTATTTATATTTTATTACAAACAGTATAAGTTATTAGTTTATTTTATGATTTATGTTGATTTTTTAAAAATGTTATTAGATAGTAACAACAAGAATAAGAAGGGATCAGTAAAATTTTAGAAAGAATACTCTCAGATTGATTCAGGTAGGTAATTCACATATAATTGAATAATTTAATATTTTAAAAATTAAAAAAAATAGGATTTTATATTTAATTTTTTTATAAAAAAAAATATATTTCAATAACATTATTACTATTCTGTTATATTTTGTATAAATTTTTTAAAAATTTTGCAATGTTATTATTGTCAAATTATGTTTTCGATATTTAAAATATTATAAAATGTTATAAATAAATTATTTTATTATTATTATATGTGATTAGATTATAAAATAGTATATGACATTTTGTTTAGTATCGATAACTATGAATTTAATTTTAGTCCCATGATAAAAGTATATAAACTTGAAATTATGGACGACAGTCCTTGAGTATAAAGCCTTTAAATTACGTAGACTACACATTTTTTATACAACAATTCCTAAAAATAGTGTTCTAAAACTATGCATTATACATAGTGATAATTTAAATATATTTTTATTATATTATCATTATTTATACTTATTTATATTTATTTTAACTTGATTAATTGAAAGTATAATTATTATCACATTTATTTAAAAAATCTTAATTAGAGATGAATATTTACGGGATTCTAATTCACATTTTATTTTTTAGATCTTTTTGGAGCAGTTAAAAATAAGTGAATTTGGAAAAAATTTTATCTTTTTACTAAATATATTTTGGATGGATATTTTACAGTGTATAACGTATTTGTTAAAATATTGTAAGAAAACTGTTCATTTTTAGTTAATTAAATGTATTATGTTTTGATATGATAAATTTTTTTATGACTTTAGTTTGAAATTTTATAAAAAATATTGAAAGTATTATAAAATTTTAATACTTACAAGTCTACATTGATATTACTCATATATAGTGAAAATTCTATCACAATATCTATAACATCATTCTTTCACTTTAAATTATTATATTAAATCCTAATTTACAAATCCTAATTTTAGGAGTTTGATAAAATATATATATACAGTATAATTTTATTATATATAATTTTACCAATATAAAAAAATAATTTATTTTTTTGTAATGTATATTATTTCAAATAATAATACAATTTTTTTTAAATAATTTGTCATGTATTACTTCTTTTTAGTAACTTATCTTTTTTTTTTCTTTTTTTCACTCAATTTTTTATTCCTGTATTTTACTACTTATGTAATTTAATATTATTAATTTTATTTTTTAAATTTTTTATTAAGTTAGATTTATAATTTAAGTGAATGCTTATAATATTATAGTTAAATGAAACTTTACAATATAAGTTTTATTAAAAATAAAAAATAATATAATTGATAAACATATACTCTATTTTAAAATCGGAATTGAATAAAACCAAATCATATTAAAAAATAGAGTATTATGTTAAATAGGCTAGTTTCCAGTTCTAAATTTTTAAAAATAGATTTTATTTAAAATAGATTCCGATTCTGAGTAAAATTAGAACTGAACTTAGACATGCTTACCTCTAACAAAATTAAAATACTAGAATAATTTAAACCCACCTCAACATTTTTTTGTTTTAAAATTAATGCAAGGCAATTTTTAATTCATAATTATTTTAAAATAAAATTACTAATAGTCTACAATAATAACAAGTGAGTAGTTCATTAATATCATTGGTTAAATCAATGTAAATATCTATCAAATATTTTAATTATTGTACTTTTATAGAAAAAAATTCTAATTACAAAAATTCTTAAATATTATTAAGTAATAATATTTTTTAAATACTAATTTTACTTTATAACTAATATCTATCACTCATTGTCCTATTTAAATGACAATTCCTCCTTTAAATTCTTTTAAGTGTTTGATAGTGAGCGGATAAAAATTTACATAGAATTAAGAAAGTCATTTCACTCATATTTACGAAAAAATAAAATTTTAAACTTTCAAATTTAAAGTTGATTTTCTTAAAAAATTTATTTAAATTACTCGAATGTCATTTTAAAAAATTTTTCTCATTTTGTTCGTAATATAACTATTCGTCTATTATAATATTTGTAATTAAAATAATCCTAAATTCCTAAAAAATCAAGCCTATATTTAAAAAGTTATCCTAAACAAACCCTCAGTAAGTCTGTAGCAAGTTGTGATTAGGTAAGATTTATACATCAAATGCAGGTTTGAAAATTTAGCAGGAGCAAAATGGCTAAGAATTAATTGAAAATGCATAGAAATGAAGGCTGAATATATATGGAGATGGCTGAAGACATTGCATATATATATATATATATATATTATCATCATTATTATTATTATTATCATAATTATTACTAATTTTTGGATTATTACAAGATGAACTAGGGTGAAGCAAACCCACATTTATTAAGTTTGCAACATTATGATCAAAAGATTCCTCTCTCAATTCTGATCTCTTAGACACTCATCCCAATTAATAGATCAAGCAATTAATGGAAATAAGAAATTGACAGCAATCTAACTGTGAGTAAAGCCACAAGATAGTTCCATAAGCAGGATCGCAGCTTCTTCCACATCCGGTGGGAATACTTGTTTAAGAGCAGAATTCTTGCTCAAACTTAGAGCAATGTCCTTGAAACAAAGCTTTCTTCGACCCTGATGATGAGGATGATCTGGACTCTTGCACTGTTTCTTGTACTGGGGGACATGGTTTGCACGCCATTTAATGTTTCCCTTGCTGGGCAACTCAATCTGCGTAGATGGTCTGTCGGTGGTTGCAATTGTACCATTTCCGGCTGTTGCTGCAGCTGCTTCCATGGCTCTTCTCGCCTTCCTTTGCCGAATACCGCATGCGTTGCAAAGTGACTGTAACAACGTCAATTAACGTTAATATGTTACATACAGCATGCAATTCACAACGTAAAAAACAGACAGAAATGGAGTGTGTCCTGACGGGGTATTGAAAGACCAAAACACAAAGGGCATAATTCTTAAAAATGTCCAAAGAAAAAAAGAAAGAAGACAGTGGGAGAATGGAGAAAAACGATCAACCTTAGGACCACGAGGACCACTTCTCCAAAGAGGTGTTGTGGTTGTGTTACAGTCTGTGCAGACTCTACTGGTGTTGTTGCTGTTATTAAAAGAATTCACTTCGTTATTGTCATGCTCACGCAGATGATATTGAAGCTTTTGCGCATTCTTAGCTGATTCATCGGTTGCTGTGCTATTTGAATTCATCATTTTTTGCATTAGTCTCATCTTCGAGGACATCCATTTGGCTGATGAACCGTTATCGCTTGCACTTCCTTCTCCAACCTCTCTCCTAGTCTTATCATTATTGTCCATGGTAAGTTGAATTGAATTAGTAGATGGAAACATTTGAAGATCGTCACTTGATCCGCCATGATCTATGCAGGACTGATCAACCTGCAGAGATCAAGTAAACAAAAGTAAGAGAATTAAAATCCCGCCTAAGAATCAGTTCATGATCGATCATGGAGAATTCAAATCTAATAACATGTATTTTAATTGCAATTAAATTAATAACAGATGATCTTCGTATCATCATAAGTGGATATAATCAAAGAACTTATGCACTCATATCATCCATGATCATGAAACGATACCAAGAAATTAAGCAGCCATGGACTTTTTTGACAAAGGATCATGAAAAGAAAAGGGCATAAGATCAAAATTAAGATATTTGTAAACGCAAAGCAAAGAATTGAAGAGAAGAAGAAACAACAAATTTGGGGGAGTAGTTAACATGTTCTTGCCTTTTCATCAATTAGTTGTGAGTCTTCAAGTTTAATCATCGGCTGATCTTGAGTTGATGATGAGCTAAGAAAAGTAGGTTCAGAGGGAGAAGAAGGAGGAGGTAGATGTGAAGAGTACTGTAAGTAGTAGAGGTGCAAATGTTGCTCATCCCTTTGCTGAGCCAGTTGAAAAGGAGAGGGTGGTGGGTTCAGATTGACCGGAGTCATGGCGAGAGAGAGAGAGAGAGAAATATGCTTCTGGTAGCTGTTATTTCTCCTGAGAATTAAGATGGGCAGGGCAGGGCAGGGCAGGGCAGCGATAGGGCAAGGCCAGAAAGAACCTAAATAGAAGCGGTACAAATTGCTCTTATACTTTATAAACGAGATCATGATCAAGAAGAGGCCTGAAAGGCATTCACGTGACTTCATGTCACCCCAATAAAACAATATAGAGAAGACAAATTAAAAGGAGGCATAGAATGCAACTACTCATCACCCTCACCTCTCTACGACAAACTTACCGTAACCTATTTGCACTGTCACCATTATCATTATTGTTTTGTCTCTTTTGTATATACATACATACATACATTCAGTATATATGTTAATTGTACAAATATCAACATGGAAATAACGTCAACTATAGAATTTGCTTCTTGCACCATTTGAGTTGTTATGTCTGCCTCTATACATCGCATGCCCTAATTTGTCTTCGCAGTTATTGATGAGAAGCCCATTAATGGTTCATGTTTTGATACAAAAAGTGCAACCTATAAATATCAACTTGCATCTATTGATATCATCGCTAGGTTCATGTATATATGGGTTTGAATGTGTGTAATTAAGTAATGGAAATGAAGAAGATATTTTACTGTGTAGCACCGTATCAGTACAGTAGAATATACTGCAAGGAAAGGTATATATATGGGAGAATGGAGTGGGATATCAGAGGATTGTGCATGTAGATATGAAGAGAGATATGGGTATATAGATTTGCATGCATGGGAGGATGGGAAAGAGAGGAGAGCGCCTTGTTCTTATTAATTAAGTTCTTAGTATTGCCAAAAAAAAAAAATTCAATTGCTTCACCAGGCTACAGACAATGACTACTCTTTTTTTAGTCCCCAACACGCCTCCCTCTTCTTCTGATCGTTTCAATTTTCATTTTGCCTTATGCCCTTCTCCTCAGTGTGTGTGTGTGTGTGTGTGTGGGTCATTCCTCTTTGTTTTGACTAGAGAATGAAAGGTCTCTATGGTGCCACGTATGCTTATATGACCTGGTCATGCTTTCATGCTGTCACTTGATATATGTGGAAGAGGTAATTCGATTTAATATTATACAAACTCAGGTGAGGTGAGCAGCTCCCATGGGCAAGCAATGATTTCCCTGATATGTATGTAGAAATGAGATAATTTGCTCTATTCTCGGAGTCTAGCTAGCTCACAAGATTGCATATTCATATATAATTCTTAAATCCTGCATGTTTCTCTAACCTTTATCTCATCTCTGTCTCGGTGTCTTTCTCTGAATTGAAAGACCTTTACCCTAATTCTTTCTTTACATCAAGGGAACATGCTCAGCCGCTACGTCTCTCCTTGGGCGCCCTGCCAATTCATAAAGCTTCTGAGAGTTTCATTTTAACCAACAGCCTTGCATCAGAATGCACGAGGATCAGATCACCATTATCTAAACTTTTAGCTGATACAGTCCACAAAATCATATTATCCAAAGAAACTCGTCATTCAAATTTCATTAAAGAAAATCACATGTTGGCAGTTACTGATTTTCATAAATTGAACGTATAATAAGTGAATGAGAAAGTTTCTTGGCTGGGCACCATCCAACGAGAATGCTTCGTGTCATTCTATGATCACATGTAAACCAATAGCCTCGTTAATTTTGAAGACAAATTTGCATAATATCGACGATAGGATGGGTAGAGATAGGATTGATCAACAAATTCTAAGATAAAGAAACGTGCTACGTGTGAGTTCTAAGAGTCATACCTCCAATTTGAACTTGAAGAACTAAGATGAGATAAACAGAGTCATTTTCCAGCTCTATTTGTCAATGATTTGTTTTGCTTGCTTTAGCTAAAAGTGCTGGGACATGCCATGCCATGCTTTTTGTTTCCCTTGAGGCCCCATCGCAACCCTACATGAATAGACTTACATTGTGTGCGAGGCTTCTCTTCTTTATTGTGTGCGCGCGCACATAGATTTGTAAAGTTCCCAAACCAATCTTTACTGTCCAAAACCGCATGAATAGATGGTCCAAATTTCCGCTGACAGTGGGCATTGCAGGCACCTAGAAAAGGCTCCATATAAACCTGTATGGAGGGTAACAGAATGGATTATGAGTCCATTCAAATGGCTTATAATCCGGGTGCCTTTTACTGGCTGTAAACATAGGAGCCCAACGGGACAAATGGTTGACATCTCTGTCCAATTGAAAGGCGGGCAAGAAAAGAACGTTGGTGAGGCAGAAACGTCGATTGGGCCCGGGTGTGATGACAAAAGTGCATTCGTTGAGCTAATGGCCTTTTAAACCCAACTCACAAGACACCCCCTTACTAGAAAATTTACAGAATGATTACCCAAGTGCCTTCGTTAAACTAATTCAGTTTTGGGTAGTGGTGTAATTGCTCAGAATTGGAAATGTATAATGGTGAGTAGTAAGCAAGGCATTCTCAGACCTTAACCATGGCAAATGAATAGCCACTACATAAACAGGCTTTCTTATACCGGGACTCCTAAATGGTCCTGAAGCTAATGACAGTGAGGACTGACTATAGTAGAGATATAGTGGACCGAATAAATTATTCTCCAAATTTGGCTATTCGAATACGAAAGTTGTTACAGTAAGTAGATTGCATGCAATGACATGCTTTTCAACTTTGATATCTGTACCAAATCGAAATTTAATTTAAGGTTGGGTTGTTATGCATTGCCGTTGCAGGCTTGCCTCTTCTTTTGGCCAATACTTTGCAAAGACCCCTGGATTTACCTTACCCGCAAGCCAATCGTATTCCTCTTCGATACTCATAAACAATACCTGCAGAGTCATCACAAACTCTCGGGTATTTATCATCAATAACATCAGTTATACATTATTTATTTTATTGGTCCGATTACAGAAGTTAGATAAATCTACCTCCTAAGTGACAAAAGATACAAAATGTAGCACCAACAGGGCCAGTCCTATATATGAGCGAGGCTAGTTGACAACAATAATTGTCATCGACAATTTCACAGCCACAGCAAAGATTTTTCGTCTTCTTTTTGGTTTGGAAACTTGAAAAACATGCTGAAACTGTCATTCCGCGGCCTTGTAGAGTAGTTGTACTCTCATAAAATTCATGGTCATCGGGGTAACATTTACGTTAAGAGAGCAGCACAGCACAGCAGAGCGCAGGTTTCATATCTGTGAAGCAGGTGAGTGTGTTTAACTTCGTGATGGAAAGTGGTCACATCTCTTGTTGCTTATTCTTAGGTAGCAATTAGGTGGATGGATCTATTGGAGCAGTAGCCATGGGGATTGGGTAGGTGCAATCGTAAATCAAATTTCAATTACATCTCTTCTTCAGTAAATTATATATATGCTGTTGCCCTTGCGGCATTTTCAAGCATATGTATCTTCTTGGTCCATGCGTTATATTTTCACAAGTAATACTCAGAATATGTAGCAACCCAATCTCTACAATGATAAGAACTCTCGTAATTTTTAAACAAACAGCCAGACTGTATTAAAGGTGAAAACAACATATATAGATATATGCGAAGTGGGTGCAGATCGAATTGGATACAATTGTACCAACAAATATAGCTGGCACGTAGTCAATTTTTTCTTCTTTTGTCAACTGTGTTTGATCTGACACCTTGCTTTGCTTAGCTTAGTTTTAGACCTCGCACATTCATTCAAGTCCGGCCATCTTACTACAAGACGATTATCCTGGCTGGAACTCACAGCACTGCTTGCTTTCCCATTTTCAGCATTAAGGTTTAGGTCGACGTTAAGAATCAGAGGGCCCTTGAAAGTTGAAACAGGTGCCAGAATCTGCACTCACCAATCAATTAAAGATGTGTATATAATTAATACCAGTTCTTCTCTATTTCTGCCCACCCTCTCTCTTGATATGTATGTTTGAGCTTCATTATTTTTTCTTCATTGTGCTTCACTTCCAATAACTTAATAACATCAACAGAGACAATGGCATGGAGATGCATGCTATCGCATCGCTGGAACGTTTCCCATGCAAGTTCAGGGCTCTATTCGTCCGCCGGAGAAGAGGATCAATGATACACAGTAACTACGATGACATAGAAAAACAAGGAGAAAGAGCACACGCGCGCGCGCACCCGTGTGTGTGTGTGTGTGTGTGTGTATAAAACCCACGAAGGCAAACAGCTTCGTATAAAGCTCTATATTTCCCTAAGTCAATATAAAAAAAAATGCACTGTATGGATGGCGAAGCAAAGATCAGGATAATCCAAATCGAATTCATGTCCATTCTTCAAGATCAAGGGGTGTACCGCACCCAAGAACTCTTGCCAGCCACTCGTCACCAACATCCAATACATCATAGCCATCCATTTTCTCCCCGAATGCATCGTTTTTGTTATACCCCCTCCCAACTATCCAACCTCCATTTCCCGACGAACCCAGGTTACCGCTTGCGATATTCCCGGGCGGCCCCTCAAATTTGATCCCCGCCATCACAGTGGACCCCGAGTCTGATATCGACGCCCCGCAGCTTTCCCCCGTCACATCAAACGGAAGAGTCGACAACGAAGGGCACGAAGATGAAGATGATGACCATGACGATGACGATGGAGATGGTGATGGTGATGGAAAACTTGACGGGGGAGAGGTTGGGTTAACTTTGGTGCAAGAAGAGCAACTTATCTCCTTATATAACTCTTGCATTATCTCCTCTATTTTCTCTTCTTTGATGGTCAACTCTGGCGAGAGCTCCACTTCATCGTCAACTTCGCTGAAAAACATGGACAAACTTCCGATAATGTAGCCGGAAACATCAGTTTCCGGGGACTTCAATTCTTGTTCTTTTGTCATGTTGAGAGCAAGGGAGAGTAGTGAAGAATAGGGTTGATCGAGAGGAAAGTGAGAAGAGTAACGTATATAGAGGAGGAGGTTGAAACTGGGAAGTGAGACGCTGGCTTAATATCCTGCCACGCAGGACCGGCTATACATTGGCAATGACGTGGCGAATTCATGAGTAGGTAACTGGACATCAGCTGGCGATGTAGTAATACCTAGACTTTGTCTGAATTCAGCTTTTTTGTGAAAGGAAATAATTTAACGCTGCAAAGGTGATTTAATTGCCGTTTCAGTTCGCTGCTAGGTCTCGGTTGAACCAATTCGATCGGTTTACGTACTGCTCAAATGTCAAGTAAAAAGTCTCTGATAAGAAGACAAGATGGCATCGAGAAACACAATATCGAGCGAACTTACGAGATTGCCACTGCTTCTGTACTTAACCGGCAGGGATTGTCTTCTAACCCATAAGTTTGTTCGCCAGTGTTGTTTTCCCCCACTCTACTTTCTCTTCTTCCAAAATTTCTTGTTTGATGAAATGGAGTAACTATGGCAGCAGGTTTCAACCATATAATAAATAGTACAGCGAAAAGCGGGCATTGCTTACATGAACAGATGAATACAGATGAACTAGCAGCGAAAGAAATAGCATAATCTGATTAATACAGATAGGCAACCATATGGATCTTTCCAAGT
This sequence comes from Swietenia macrophylla, assembly GCA_032401905.1. Lineage (NCBI taxonomy): Eukaryota > Viridiplantae > Streptophyta > Magnoliopsida > Sapindales > Meliaceae > Swietenia > Swietenia macrophylla. Next base: position 7,367,361 of record CP135562.1, on the reverse strand, counting down.
CCATTTTCCATGGACTCATTTTGGCCTGCAGTACCTTGTGCATATTGCATATGTATGCGTATATCTTCAGCACCACAAATATTTTCAGACACTCTTCAAGCTGTTTCAACCGCTAGGAGAGTGGGGTGATGATGATGTAGTTGGGGTACATTACTTCTTACAACCAACTTCCAACAGGGTCAGAAAAATCTATGTCGAATCTTCTGGAGATATAGCTTTGAGACATTCATGCCATCGTGCGCTAAATGACAATCAGAAATTTGGTTCAAAACTATCTAATATCAGGTGGCAGTTTTTGGAGTACGTACTGATGTGGTGAAGCTCCTACAATCTTCTGGTTGGATTGCATAAACCTGAAATATGACACCAATTCAGCATCAAAAAATATTTAAAAAGTGATTATTGCCATTCAATTGGCTTGCTGTAAATTCCCATCTCACTTCAAGAATCTAAGCCCAATTGAGTAAAGCTAGGTTCCAACAATTGGTTTATGAATTGGTCAAGTAAAAAAGGGAAACTTCTTGACTATTCTCTCTAACGCAGCTTATGCAAAAAGGACATTCCAGGGCAGTAAAGTTGATGAGCAGGCCCACCATAAGGATAAACAGGCTTATGAGGTCTTTCATTTACTTGTTTTCATGAGGGGAGAAAGAAAAAAAGAAAAGGGGCAAAAGATTTGCACTTAAGATGAATATGCAAGATTTGACGGATCATCACTAGCATTATCATATGTGCCTCAGGCTCTCTCAAAATCATCAGCTTAGAAAGTAATACAATTAAAAATCCTAAAATTTGCAAGATCTTCAGACTTTCATTTCCATTGCAAGGCCACGTGAATCTTAAGCTCTCTCTAAACTATCAGCTTAAGAAGAAAGATTTTGACAGCATAAGAAGCGCCGAAAATGCTTTTCATGCAGTAAAATGTAAGACAGAAGTTCCTACGGTAAAGAGAATTCTCTGATTGTTGGCAGATGTGATTAATATTTCATAGTATTTCAGCTAGGAACTACAGTTTGTGGCAAATTTCAGCAGAGTGTTTGTCAGCATCTCAAGTTCCCATGTGCTGGGCCTGGTAATTGATCACTTCAGAGTTTAGACATATATTCCAGCATCTTGATGGGCGAGTGTCTCCAGCTCCACCCCCAGAATCCTAAGGCACTTGGACACTGCCATTTCTAGGAGCCATTGCTCCATATGGATGGTCAAGATCCTTGCGACTTGAATAATAGTCTTGAAAAGCACTGCTCCAGCACGCAAGCAACCCTCTCTAGCATCTTGAGGATCACTTGCTCCAATGAATGGACTCCTTCCTCATTGACATCTTTATTATTATAATGCCACTCAGACGAGGAGTGGGATTTCGATGGGATCTGTCCTGGCAAATTCGAACGAGCTGAGGGTCTTGGCCTGAGAGTGGTTTATTGTGCAGTGAGGTTGTCACCATTGCTATCTTCAGGGCAGCAACTCTCATTTCATATTCATGAGAATAAGGTTTGTATCCATGCAGATCACATCGATTCTAAGAGCGCCACCCTGCATTGTTATGCGTTAAAAGCTTATTTTCAATTGACTTTAATCCCCCTATTCTCTCCCTGGTATCCGCAATTAACTCTGCTCAAAATTGTGCATCCACCCTCAAGCTCAGCTTGCTACTCAACACCATTTTTTCAACTCAAAATAATAGAAATCATCACAAACCTACACAATCTCACTTTTAAGAGAAACCTTCGTATTTCATGTGCGATGTCTACTTGATCATCAGAAAGGGAGCAGAATTTTAGATTTTAATTCTTATGTATCCAACATCCGACATCAAAATGGTTCTCTGACATAATAAAAAGTAGGATGACAGCAGGGCACACAATAAGAATTATGTTAGCCGAGCATTTTGTAATATCCCACACTGCTATCGGTGTGGGTATACATCAAGGATCACATGTTGCTCTGTTAGCTCCATGGTGGACATTCATAGCGAGCATCCATGAGCCAATAGTTACATCCTCATTGCTGAACATTCTCAAAACTGAAAAGGAAAATATATCAATGTTAAAAAAGCATAACTGGAAAAAGAAAACAAAATACAATTGAAAGAGTACATGGAAGGCGGTACAGAAATAGCATAAGAGAAGGTAGAAGGATTAAAAAAAAACAAAACCAACGTAGAAAGACTATAACAGGAACAATAGGAAAATAAGTTTCTACTTGACACACCAAAATCATTTAGTTTTAAGGAGCACTATATGTCATTTTCTAACGCAGCGTAAACAAATATGTAAAACAAAATGAGGGATTATGAAAGTGTGAAGACCAATGAAAGAAAACTCTTTACAAATACATACCTGTTATTTCTAGCCGATGCTAGAGAAGCCACCACCTCTGCGGACAGTTCGTGCTTACAACCATAAGCATGTAAGGAGTAGTCCTTTCCAATAAGGTGTCCTGATTTTTCATACCTGAAAATGTAACAATTATAAATCATCTAATAAATAATACAAAAAGGAAAAATCACAAAAGCAACAGTTCTAATAAGCAAAACCCTAATACCATCTCAATTTAGGGTCAGTGATCACAGGTCCTTTCTTCATAAAACCAACGTAAGTCAGCGGATTGCTATGTTCCTTGGCAAGAAGAGTTGCAAGACGATCTGAAGAAGTTCAGAAGGGCAAATGTATCACATTGGAATGTGCGAGACTACAAATGCATGATGCACTACATATCTTAAATGTTTCATGTACCTGGGCGTAAATAAATGTAAAAGAACCATCATTTATATCAAAATAATATACTGAACAAAGAATTTCACCTCTTACGTGTTGTAAGGAAGCTTTCGGCATTGTTCATCAACATCTATTCGCTCGAAATATCTGTACTCATCCAATCTCTTTATCCAACTATGCCATCTTCTTTGCATCTTTTGATCGCCCAATGACAAACAGAAATGCTATATCAGTAGGATGCTCTAATCTATAAAATAGCAGAAAAACCAGCACATGACTCGATCGAAATAGTAAATAACAAAAAGGATATTTTCTAAATAAAAAAATGAATTTTAGAAACGCAATTCTGGTAATATTTACCTTAACAGTCCATCAGGGTCAGAAGGGAACCAAGTGCACCGAAGAGCGGCCCGGCGACCGCCCGAATCAAACCCAGTTTGAATTCCAACGAAGCCGAGAAGCTTGGGGCGATCAACGAGAGCTCCATTATCGCTGAGTTTTATTGGATAATAGAGAATAGAATGCCCGGAAAGTCTCTTGGGATCAACAGTAACGGAAAACAGGTAGCGGTCTGGGTCGGCGGATGGCGTTGATAGCGAAGATTATGCCAGCAAGGTCGATAAAGAGGAAGAGAAGTGAAAATGGGGGGATGGGCAGGTGAATTTTAAAGTTAAGTTTCTGCAGCTTTGGAGGTTTGTCCGAGTAGGCGGAGATTGTACTGGGCAGGGCGGTGGTGAGGGAGAGAGAAGAGGAGTGGCAGCTTTCAGGCCTTCCCCCCGGATATGCATACGGGGAATTTTACGTGGCTGAGCGAGGCTTCGTGGGAACAAATTTAGTCGTCTTGGTATCCACACCATTATCATAAGTTGTCCGATGACCCTCAACATTCTTTTAGCTTACCAAAAATTTTGAAAAATAAAAATAAAAATTGACTTATCTGGTTTTCATTTTCATATTCCCATTCATTAATCACCAGTCACAAGCCATTGTTTAACGTGAACTCCTTTGAGCCCAGTGATACTGCAGCCAGAACGCAGTCAGCAGCTGACCATGACCTCAACTGGCTTGTTTAATACTTACCACTCGGAAGCAGCAGAAAAGTTGCTCCATGCATCTAAAGTTAGTTTACTGTGCTTTTAATCCAGAAATCCAATGTGCAATACATCTACATATTGCTAGAGTTGCTGCAAGTGCGAACGTTTTGCTTTCAATTCCACCAAGAGCGATATCCATAGTGAAATACAGAGACTGGGAAATCCAGCATCCCAAGCCAAATATCAAATTAATTTTACTGAGAATATAAACCTTGAGAAAAAGAAATGTGAAGCAAGTCAAGAACTGAGCTTCCTGTTTAAAAGCAACGCCAGTAACTTCAAGGCCTGTGCTCTTCAGCAGAAATTTGTATTAAAACATTCTATCTTCAAACGTTGTAATTCATAATCACAATCTAAGGACACAGTTTCTTGCTTTTCTCCGTCCTCCTTCCCTTCCTTTAAGAACTTTTAAGAAAGAAAAAAAAAATTGATCGGTTTTTCCTCGCGTTGCTACAAATTAGCCTAAAGGACAAGTAAATGTACCAAATAGTTTCAAGCCCAGACTGCAAGCGATGACATCAATCCAGCCCCAAGGAAAAGCATTAGATAAGAAACTACTTGAAGTCTAACATTGCAGCTCATTCTCTTGCTAAGAAAATCGGCAGCGATTAGATCCACTAAAGCCATGTACACCAGAATGCCAGCTGACATTGAATCTAAGATGCCTTCAACAATCAAAGCACCAGCGCTGTTTGGGTTGTAAACTGAAGCAATGGCAGTACCAACGCCGATCCCAGATGGGGTTGTGATGGCGAAAAAACATGCCATTAGTGTGGCTGCTTGGGTCTTGAATTGAGCTTGAGAGATGCAGCCTCCAAGTGCAAATCCTTCAAAGAATTGGTGGCAGGATAAAGCTGCAATCAAGGGTCTTATTGTACACGGACTATGTGAAACTCCAAGCGATATACCAATTATAATTGAGTGTGAAACAATTCCAAGTTCCAAAACCTGAAAAAAATTGACAACAGACAGCCATTTGAGACAAGCCCCAGTTCATCTATAGCCAAAGTCAGCCACGTCACTCCCTTGGCAATGTCATTCTACTGTTAGCTGACCATTGACACAAATTGAAGAATGAGGAGATTACCATGTCTATCAATGGTTATTCCAATGCAGAACCAAACATGGACCCACCCCACAGCTAATTTTGACCCAGCACGTGCAGGTCACACTTCCATTTCCAAATCTCAGAAGCAATGTAGGTCCTACTCCAGACCTAGATTAAGGTCCATGACGTGTCATGACCATAGGCTGAGACGGACTTCCTTATCTACTCCCTAGAGTACAATAATGAAAGCCCAAAACCACGTACGGTAATTAAGAGCGCTAATTACACCACAACACCGCCCCCCCCCCCGCCCCCCCCAAACGAAAACACAGACAAACATAAAACGGTAACGCAGCTAAAAACAAAAAGGAAAGGAAAAGTACCTGCGAAACGACAACGTGTCTTGTACCACTGTCCTCATTCCCATCATCAATCCCGTGTGAGTGGCCGTGGCCGTGGCCGCGGCCCTCGCAGGCGTCCTGCCCATGCGGATGATTATGTCTATGGTGCGCCGCGTGTGCATGTATTCCCACAATGTGCATGCTTCCACCTTCCTCCTCACCGAATACCTTCCCGTTCCAGTCATTGTTTTCAACAACCGGGACAATACCCGATTCTGAATCCGCATCGACTGAGCCAACTCGACCCTGCTCGTCAGTCGTCCGGGTCAGACCCTGTTTCCTCTCGTAATACTGTGTTCCCACAAAATCCACTAGCAGCGTTAACAGAGAAGCCAACATGGCGAAAAATCCAGAGAACGGAAACTTGGACCACGGGAAGTCGGGCAAACACGGATCATTCAATGCATCGGATCCTCCAGATAACATATGAACAAAACCGGTGGCCAAAATTACACCAGCAGCAAAAGCTTTAGCTGCAACGAACAGACTGCCGTCGGTTCGTAAGAATCGACGGTGCTTTCCAATCAGTGGAATGGCAACTCCCGCAATTCCAGCAAGGAGAATAGAAGCTATGGCCACGAATTTTAGAGTAAACGCAGCCGCATCGTCGCGGCAGATTTCGAGGTCCGTGGATTTGCAGTTCGTCTTGGTCATTGATTCGGAGATTGACTGCAAATAAGAACCTTTTATTCAACAGAAGAGAAGCGTAAGATGTTTAGACACGTCAATATTAAATAAAAAGAAGACGGAATCCATGTTAATAGTTATAAGAAAATTACCAGAGAAAGCTCGAGCTTCTGATCTAAAATGATCGAAATATCGCAACTCCCAAAGATCCTGACAAAACAAAAACGAACAAAAGCCATCGTTAAACGATAATTAACAATAGAGGGCTAGGATCCTAAACAGTATCAGAGTAAGCAATCAAGCAAACCCACCTCAATGAATAATAACATGGGATGGGAAGAGAACAAAATTCTAAAAAGGGGATTAAATATTAGTACCGAAGGCGGTGATGGGTTTTACTCAGCGAAGACAAATCTCCATTACTGGAAACCGAGACAGAGTGTATGACAACAGAAGACGCAATCAAACACAAGCATAGAGAGAGACAGCGGTGTCGGAACAATGATGTTACCACACCATGGTTACATAACATAGAAAGGGCCACAGAATTCATTAAAGAAGAGGAGAGTGTCGACATAGTTTGACAAGGAAAGGCAGGGCAGGGAGGTTTGTGTCTACACTTACTACTTTTTGCAAGAGAACTAGCGCGATAGTGTCGACATTATATTGTAATTTTATATTTATATTACATCTATTTATAGTCGGTGTCCTTTTTTGGCTTATGCTTTCATGGGTTTTCTTTACATGTTTCATGGGCACATGATGGAAAATGATGGCCAGGTTGCGTTTTTGAAGAAGATAATTAATTAATGTGCCACCAATGATGATTAACATGCTAATTACTTTAATCACTGCCGTCAATTTTTGATGTATTGAAATTATATTCTCTTGTACTTGTCATCATGAGACGATGACTCGGTAAATCTTCTTGAATTAATACCCAATTGGAACTTGCCCTCTTCAGTGATGTCAATGGAGTATTCCATTCAGATGGTCCAAATTTCTGCATGTTTCTTGCCAAATAAACAACATGCATTGTAATTGTGACGACTGCGGTGGCAAGAATACTGATCACTGCCGCCCATCAAGGATTTGTTTCATATAAATTTTTGAAAATTGTTTCTAAATGGTATTATCAAATTCAAACGGGGCCCTAAACTTTAAAGGCTCAAGCTTCGGTTATCTGTTCATTTTCCAATAGAAAAGTGTGAATTTGGGCTGAGATCAGACGTTTTCATGGATCCAAGTTGACGGCTTCCAACGATTTCTGGGTTGGAAACACGATGCTGTCTATTAGAATAGAGGCCCATTTAAAGAAGTTAGTAGGCCTTGTAAAATAAACCGTATGGAGCCCAATTGACCTGTTTTACTTGGGTTTTTACAGCTGTTCACAGCACCATTTCCAGTGGTCAGAATTTGCCCACGAGCTAAACGGGTTGTTTCTGATAGGGCGAGCAGTGACAACTGATAATCTTTGAATAATCATTGGTTTGTCACGTGGGCCCTGATAATTATTAGGCTTTGAGCGTTAATTGCTAGGAGACAATATTTTTTGGCAACAGATTCTGCCCATTCTGCTGCCAAAAGTCGTGTGTAAATTGCATTACAACACTGCACAGAATGGGATAAAATTATATAAATTGCGATCCAATTGGCGAATGAAAGCCCAGCTTGCATACTCGTTTGAAGAGAGGGGCAATACAACGGCGTCGTTAATAGATGAGCTGTAATTGCTGTTGCCCGCCATCAATCTTTTCTGGACGCAACAATCTGACGTTAACTCACACCCACTACTTTCTCTTCTGTCTACTTCTTATTAAGACGTCATGTGCGAACACGTGTCTCTCGAGATTCTGAAAACGAAAAATCCGAAAATTGACAAACAAACGGAAACCCAACCTCAATACAAGGAAGCCCTTCGTTTTTAGGGAATTATTTATTAGACAGAGTTTTGGTGGGATCTGTTTTATTTATTATTATTAATATAATAAAATTATTTAATTAATAAATAAAATAAAAATTATATTAATTAATAATAAATAAAAATTTAATAAAAAATTTATAAATTTTTTTATAATATTAATTAAATAATAAAATTTTTTATTAATTTTTTCGTTAATTATTAATATATATTTATTTTATTAATTTAATATTTTATTAAATTAATAATATTAATATAATATAATTAATTTACTTAAAAATAAAATTTTACATAAAATAATTTTATTATATTAATATTATTAATAAAATAAAATAATTTAATTAATAAAATAATATAAATATATTTATTAATAATAAATAAAAAATTAATAAATAATTTTATAAAATTTTATTATATTAATTAAATAATATAATTATTTTTTATTTTTTATTAATAAATATATTTTATTTTATTAATTAAATAATTTCATCAGCCATTACTAACCGTATAGCAGCGGACCCATGACTCTGTCCTCGCCTAAAACTCCGTTACTCTTAACCCCGAGCAAGCACGGTTCCAACTTTATCTCGTCTTTATCTCTCTAGCGTCTGGCGAAAAAACTACGCCATGTTTGAAGATTCTGCGTCGTTCATACCTGCAATCTGGGCTTCAATGAACAGCTGGTTTACCCCCACTGTTCTGTTTGTTTTGCTTAATGTTATGATTGGAACCATTGCTATTACTTCAAACTTGGCCGGTGGCCAAAAGGGCAATGAACAACAAAAGCAACAGCAATATCAGCAGCAACATGGTCAACCGCTTGCTAGATCTCCATCTTTGTTGCAGAGACTGAAATCTATCAAATTTTACAATTACAGATCCCCTGAACCCGACACAAACTTTGCTCAAACTCAAGGCGTGGATGCAAATTTCACTTATCATTTCAACCATGAACAGGAACAAGAACGGGCAAGAGATCGGGAACATCAGCCACCTCAGTGGAGTGGATCTCCTTCCATGTTGCAGCGGCTCAAATCCATCAATCTTTATAACTATATGTCACAAGAATTCTCTACTTCGGACAAAACCCAAGAAACAGGCGCCCATTACTCTCCAAATAGTGTCCATGAGGCAGAACAAGAACATCGCCGGGAAGCTGAAGAAGAGGCAGAACAACAAGCACAACAACAACTAGAAGAAGAATGGAAAGCAGAAGGAGAAGACGACTATATCCAAGATCAAGAAAATACTCTTGATGAGATATATAGTCAGCTAAAGGAAAGTAACGTAAGCGGGACCAAATCTGACACAAAACCAGCATCGGGAGAGATACCCATGAAACTACCAAAGAAAATGAGGAAATCTGCAAGCTCAAAGTCTGCTTTTGTTCGTTTTAAAGAGGAAGATATCGCTGAGATTGACGCTCGAAGGCCAGCGACTGCGAGAGAAATAGGGAATGCTAAAGTGACCCAGGTGGATGACGAGGGAGTTGATGCTAAAGCCGATGATTTCATCAACAAGTTCAAGCATCAGTTGAAGTTGCAGAGGATTGATTCCATTATCAGGTACAATGAGATGATCCATAGAGGGACTGGAAATTAAATTGAGGTAACTAGTTTGGTTTCACTTACGTGGGTTTTGTTAATTTTTTGGGAAGATTTATCGTTATATTTGCAGTGTCTATTTCTTAGGATGTAACTGCAGATCTACTGCATAAATTAATTATCATTGAAGAACATTTTGTTCAAAAATATGCCATTACTGTTTCCAGTCTCATTTACGTGTCCCTCCCTTCTTCCCTGTTTTTGCTGGTGCCATTTTTGTCATTACACTGCCCCATGTCCATGCCTCCATGGAAGCAGGGAACTTGCAGACCGGGGAAGGTTGCGTACTGTACATAGTTACGTAATTACAGAAATACCCATGGATATTACCTTCTTAGATGGGTACAACTTGGAGGGCAATTTGGTTAAATGAGATCGCGGTTTCTTCGTTCCATTCTTTCCTCCATTGTGCTTATCCGAATATGCCTGGCATTGACAGGTGCTTGGTTGTGATGCACGTGGGTGATCTTGTTTGGGTACGGTCCATTAACACCAATTTTAACGTGCATCCAGGATTACTGATAGAGCAGCTGTCATCATTGTTAAAGTACCAATTTATCGGTCTAATTTGCGTTTTAATTTTGGTCAAAAGCATTGATTGTATCAACGGATATGTCGGTGGGTCCATTTTATTGAATTTATGACTATGGAATACAGTGGGTCCAATTGCTCTTAAGTTAGTGGGACAGATTCAATTCAAGCGTCTACCGTGCCCTGCGGCATCAAGGCTGCTGAAACAACATTACAATTTGGTGAGGCATCGGTTAGAAGTTTTTGTTGGATAGATCAATTTTAGTACGTTAATTAATTATATTAACGTAATAAAATTATTTTATTTAAAAAATTTTTAAATAATTAATATTATAAAATTATTTTATTTAATTTTTTTAAAAAAATAATAAAGCATGGACTCAATTTGTGAACCTAATGAATACTTATTTTACGTGGCCGAAAGTGTTTCTGGTGGAGCCAATTTGGTCATTCGAAAACAGTACTAATAAACGACTAAAAGTGTAAAACAATGGGCTTTTGTTGCCAACTTGAACATATATAAAATGCGAGGAGATTCATGAGATTCCCAACAACTTCTATAATACGAGATTGGATGCCTTTTTTTTTTTTTTTTTTAAAGTGGTCCACCCACACTAACAACACGATCAATCCTTCAAGGAGATGTTAATTGATTAACTAATAATTATTATTGATCAAGTGATTGCGAGAACAAATTTGTTTGCATGGTTTAACAATTGCAAAAAGAACACGAATTAGAGACGTCGGTTGTTCATTGAAAATTTTATCTATTATTTAAAAATTTGTGTTAATATTATTTTGAAAATTTTATTTTTTTATTTAAATTTTTTATTTATAGTCTCGTGATATTTTTTTTAATTATAAAATATAATTTTTAATAGAAAACTAAAATGTAATATACTTAAAATTTTTATTCGGTGTTGTTTACTCTTTTTATAAATTTAAATATACTAGGAATAATGGCCTGAAATCCAACAATTGAGCAACAAACGACGTCGTATAATGGGATACTACCACTAGCTAACACTAACGTTATTTGTTAATAATAAATACATTTATCATTGCTGGATTTTACAGTTGGACGATAAACAGCAATTTGCAAACGACGTCGTGAAGTTTCATGTCAAGCCAAAAACGGAAGTCAAGTTTGAACGACTTCGGAATCTCTGGGAGACTGGCGAAAGATATTTGAAAGCAGAACAGTCTCGGGCAGGGGGTGAAGGTAAAGCGAGTAGTAGTACATAGAGGAAGTAGATAGAGAAACAAAGTTTGGGAGATAATGGTGTGGATGTTTACTCAACGGGTTGCAAGAGGGAAGAGGACTTGTATGTGGGGAGGAGCATTTCTGTTTTGGCTCTTCCTCAGGTTGGCTACTCCGAAAATCCCTTTGTCTCCCCAGCGTCACCTTTTCGCTGACATGCGCAATTTTCTCGGTACATTTTTTTGCTCTTTTTCTATATGCGTTTATGTATATGCTATTGTTGTTGATGTGATTTTGCTATCTGGGTATATGGCAGGAGTGCCAAACAAGTTGAACGTAATCGCAAATTTCCCGTTTTTGATTGTGGGCGTTATGGAGTTTGTTCTCACCCTCCAAGGAAGCTTTTTTAACTTAAGGTTGATATTGGTTGGTTTTGATTACCGTGTTAAGTGTTGTTTTGAGTTAATTTGGTGATGATGGTGATGGTTTTTTGATTTCTTGGGTGGTATTTGGACATGGTTTGGTCGCAGCTTCAGAGGAGAGGTGTTGGATTGGGCATTATTCTATGCAGGAATTGCGAGTGCGGCGTTTGGTTCTGCTTACTATCATCTTAAACCTGACAAGGATAGAGCAACGTGGGGCCCCTTGCCGGTCAGAATTTCAGTTCCATTGTATAACTGTTTATTAAAGAGAAAAGTGCCTTTTTTAGTGTACATTGTTTGATGTATTGATGATGACTGCCAGAGAATGTAGGGGAAAAGGAGGGAATTGCGGCACAAGATGAAATCTGTTTTCTCCGAATTGATAGTTAATGGTTATGTCTGATATGCTCTTCGCAGAACTGTGCATAATTCATTGCTTGACTTGGTTGGAGCCGAATCTTAATTTTCTAAAAGCCAAAAGGGCAGGGGTTATTAAATTTACAGTTTTATTTTGTCTTTGTTTTAAATAGCTATAGCCAACCCCTGATTTAGCAAAGTAGCATTCCATACTCTCAATTAGCAACAGAGGAATTCTGTGTCATTTGAACTTAACTACTTTGATGTTGTTGGTGTTACTGCCTTATGTTATCTCTCTGTACATTGCTAATTGCAGATGATGATAGCATATGCCTCGCTTTTCTCTAGTTTTCTTGTTGAGAAAGTGGCGGTAAAGATTGGATTAAGTTGTTTGATTGCACTTGTATCTTTTGCTTTTCTTAGTATGAGTTATGCAAGGTTAGCTTACGGACTCCAGTATAATACTTATTGGTTTTTTCGTTCAACTGCTTTAAACTCTGCTTTGAAGCACTTTAAGTTTTAAACTGAATGTGGTCTACTAGTTTGCTGCAGAATATTTAATGATTTTGGGTTGTGCATGACATTCCAGTTGATTCCATGCATAGTCATTCCAGGCATGGCATTTTTTTTTTCCTTGTTGGCTGGAAAAAAAATATTTTTGAGTTTTATGTAAAAGAAGCAAGCACACCTTAACTCCTTTTGTGGGTGGTGAAAATCTTTTGCTGGAGAAATTTGTGTAAATAGAAAAAGAAACTATATTCATGCTGTAAAAGTTTGAAATAAATTATTGGAATTAAGCTCTCCATGGACCATTTCAGGGTTAGTCCAACATTCCATCAATTTTTTTGTACATTGTTTGCTTTCTTGGATACCAGTAATGGATCATGTTTCAGATTTATTTGACCTATTCCAATGACTTTGCTATTATCATACTTCACCAAGTTTGGAATTTCTCCGTGTCAGTAAATAAAAGGATACTGATGTGAATAAGTGCTTAAAATAGTTGCAGAAGATCCAATCATAATATTTTGCTATCTTTTCTTTCTTGATTTTCATACTCATGACTATATCAGGACATAAGTTTGTCTACAAGGTGCATAATTTTGAAGTGATTAATGGTTTGATGAACATAGTGAAATTTATTTCACTTTAATGTATTTTCCATGTTCAACCTTCAAGAATATTCATTTACTTCAATGTCTGAAAATCTGCTGCCACAGGGATTCACGTTCTAGCAAAATTTGAAGCCTTGCTGGCAGGAAAATAATTACATTATAAGCGGGCACTTCTTAGGGCACGTGCTCTACAATCGTCCCTGTTCTGCTAACAATTATGCTTTTGTATAGAAATACAAAATTTCAGAGGTATGTTATATTTTTCTGTTCAGTTAGATAAATTACAAGAGGCAATTTGATGTTCATGCAAACTATTTCTGTTATATTTGTGATGCAGAACATCTAGGCTAGTCGGGCATTGCTTTATTTTATTTAAATTAGGCTTGAATTTCATATTAGAGTTGTGTTTGAGTTACTTATTTTAGTTGGTTTTGTTATTATTGTGTAGAAATTCTATTTTTCTTTCCTTCAGTTTTCATTTTTCTTATTAAGTTATGACCACTATAAATAAGGCCCCAGTTTCAATTTTTAGGTAGACTTTGAATATTTTTGAGATTATTGTTTTTCCCCACTATTTCTTCTAGATTTTCTCCCCTTTCTTTTGTTCCTATTTGGTTATTGCTTGGTGTTACATCAATTCGATTTTCATGTGTATATATAAATATAAGTACTTGTATCACTGTGCAGACATGCTTATGCATTGGATAAAATCTGAGGCGATTGCTTTTCTTACATGTTTGTGGAACTAATAACAGATTAGGTGACTGTAAAGAGCGTCTATGAAGATTGAGGGTGAGATAAAGAGCTTTCCTATGCTATAATTAACCGGTGCCCATCAATATTTGCTGAAGTCAGTTGGGGGAAGTATCGGAAGATCTATTATGCATTTTCTGTGGTTCCTATATACATCTGTCACTGTAGAATTAATTCTCTCATATGTTCCCTTCAGTAGCTTGTTGCTGAAGAATGAAGATGCAGAGATAAAATCTATTGGTTATATATCCTCTCATGGCATGAAGATTGTTCTTCATTCTTTCTTTATTTATTTTTCCTTAAATTGGCAGGGTGTTGTCTCTAATTCACGTGCCATGTAACTATTATAAAGTTTCCGTTTTTATCTCATCTTCCAGCGTTCGCTATCATTTTCCCTTGCATTTTGGCGTTGTTGCCTTTTTTCATATGGTCACGTTAAATGAGGTTCCGATGGAAAATGCACTCATTTGTTGCCAGCAACATTGTTAACAGCCCAGCTCCAACTGTTGGACTAAAGCGTGGGTCATGAACTTTAGATCCTCAATCTAGTAAGTTCACCACTGACGTTAAATAATTATGATGGAAGTATGAAGCAAAGGATAACGACTTTGATGCATGGTACATCATTGCACATGTATCGTCTATATTGCTTGTTCACATCATGCAATGTGCCTACATTCCATGCAAGTTTAGTGCTTGAAATGTGCAGTTACAATTTGTTTCTTCCCAATATTTCTGTTGGAATGATTGCTACATTCGAGAAGGCTAAACCATGTTATCAATCCGTACGAGTTTATCTACTAAGCACCCCAGGCCACAATTAGATCACACATTGACAGTTCTAACAACACATGTAAGGCACATTTTAATCAATGATTTGCTTTCACATGCTTAGTTTTCTCTGGATAATTGTATTATTAGGCACTGTATTATGCTTTTAGAGATTAAAAAAAATGGAAAAAGCATGTTATACTCACATGCAATAACGTGCGCAAAGGGCACACTGGCATGGCTAAGACATGATATGTTCTACATCTACGGAAAGTATGTATGGTTTGTGTGAATGCCAGAATTTGATTTCAACCTGTGTTGCTGTAGATTAAAAGTCAATGTATGTCACCTCTCATACACGGGGTCGAAGATGGTTATCCGTTGCCATCAATGGCTCCGAATAAAAAGCACAAAATTATCTAAATTAGCTGGCAGCTGTGTTCTGTTTCTCTGCTGCGTATGAATTTGTATTTACATGCACTGATTTGTACTTTTACTATCGCGTAGTTACTATCACGTTGTTTTATCTTCTATCCTACTCTTGGAACCCAGTGAATGGCCGTAATGCAGTGGTCTGTTCTTTTTCTGAAGTTGCAGTAGGTTTAGTGCATAGCATTCGTCTGTAGTAAACCCTTTCAGCCTGATAGCTTTGAAATTCTGATGAATTTATCAGTACCTGGAGTAGTTCAACATATATAGACAAATAAAATATTCTGCGAGATATGTTGGACCCGGGTAATCAAGCAAGTACAATGTTTACCTGCGTTTTAAGAGTCTCTCTGCCCTCAGGATTCAGAACAGTCCACGGTAACTCACTGTAAAACCCGGACAAAAGGAAATTTTTCTTGGGAATTTGTATTAACTTTGTACTGTGGTTGTTAATTGTCAAATCCTTCCTGCTGGATTCTGTTGTCTCCCACTCACTTTCGACTGTCGGTGTGCCCCGTACTTCGTATTCAAGATTCACCGTGATTTGTATTTGGAGCTGAAACCCTTAACGAAGCTTAATTATTACATGGGTGGTTAAGTCAATAACTTTAATGCATTGAAACTAGTTAAAATTATTAATTAGTAATCAGCAATCCTAATCCACATACTAATTACTTTGACTTGGGATTTAAGTTGAAGTAATCCGATCTTTCCTCACCTGACCTCACCTGTCGACTTGGATTACTTACCTAATTGAATGTTTTTGACCGGACAAACTAAACGACTCACAAGATGCAATCAAACGTCGGTGCTTCCTTTTCCTTCGTCTCCTTTTTGGAAGGGCTCTGATTTGGTGGATCTCTATCTACCATACAAACTCACTCACTAACCTTTTTGCTTTCTAATTATTAGTTTGGAGATAATCATATCGTTAATTAAGCCTTTCTTTTAATCAAGATTCTGTTGGTTAAATTCAATTCACTCATCAAAAGAACTATCAACCGTCTGATCCACTAGACATGGACCCCACGTTTTCTGAAGGACAATTTCACCCCTTCACATGTCCAGTCCGTGTTAGACGGAGGAGATCTCAATCTCAATAGAACCTTGTTACAAAAGTTATCACAATAAGAAATGAAAAAGAAATTAAAGCAATAATATGAATCTGGAGTGAGCTCGACTCCATACCCAAAACTCCGACTCAGACAAGCAACAAAAAGAAAAGGAGAGATTCCAAGTTTGGTGAGGTGTGCGCATCCCTCTTCGGTGGCGACGATTACCTCTCTCTCACCTCTCTCCCTCTCTCTCTCTCTTTACATACAATTCCACGCAATTCTGTTCTCTCCAAATCTGTAATTCTTTCTTGCCTTTGTAATTCCGCATCACGAATATGTCCGACAGAGTTTTTCCTTCTTCCAAACCAGCCGCCAACGGCACAACCAACGCCGCTCCGCCCGCCGCGAAGCCGCCTCTTCGCCCGCCCTACCGTCCCCAACCCCATGCACGGCGACACCACCGTCCCCGTCGCAACTATTGCTGCTGTTGCTGCTTCTGGACTATTCTCATAGTCCTCATACTAGCCCTCCTCGCTGCCATCGCCGCCACCACTCTATACATCCTCTACCGTCCCCACCGTCCCTCTTTTTCGATCCCTTCCCTTCGCATCCACCGTCTTAATCTTACCTCCTCGGCTGACTCGTCCTCCAACCATCTTGCCACTCTTTTGAACTTCACCGTCACAGCGAAAAACCCAAACTCTCACATCACTTTCTCTTACGACCCGTTCGTTATTTCTGCTCTTTCGTCGAGCGATGTCTTCCTCGGAAATGGGACCGTTCCCGGTTTCTTTTCGAACAAAAAGAACCAAACCGTGTTCAAGAACGTGGTTGTGTCGGGATCGAGTGATCTTGACACGGATTCCGTGACTTCTTTGAAGTCGGATCTGAAGAAAAAGAGTGGGGTTTCTCTAAAAATTCAGCTGGATACAAAGGTGAAAGTGAAAGTGGGGAAGCTGAACAGCAAGAAGGTTGGCATTAGGGTCAAGTGTGAAGGGTTCAAAGGGGAGGTACCAAAAGGCAAGTCCCCGTCGGTGGCTACTGCCGATAAGTCTAAATGTAAGGTAGATCTTCGGATCAAGATCTGGAAATTTACGTTTTAGTCAATTCAATTTCAACTGTTTGCTCCTTTTTTTTTTAAATTTTTGAAAGTCTGTCAACTGTTTATGATGAGTGTGAAAGGTGAACTGAGAGAAGGAAAAGTCGTTAAAATTAGAGTTTTTTTTCCTTTCTTTTTTGGGTTTTTATTATATGTGTAGTGGTGTGAGTGAATTTGGGTGATATATAATTTGATTCATTGAGAATGAGAATGATCATAATAATATTACTGTTATTAAAGCAGCTTAATTTTCATAACTCCATTTGTTGTTGTTGTTGTTGTTGTATAACTAAATTGAAGAGCTTGGTGTCACATTCATATAGAATAGAGTAAGAATTAATCTGGGATTTAAATAGAATAGGCAACATTAGTTAATAAATTAAAATTTTAAGTAGATGATAAACACTTGGTCCGTGATATGGAATGACTGGCAAGTAGCAGGTCAACTAGTTAAGCAAGTTGATTATTGTAAATCCTATTAAGATAGGAGGACATTTTGATGATACCATGATTACTCAAGTCTTTAAGAGTTGATTTATGGTTTAACTCAAGGTGTCGTTTGTATCATGGTAATAGTTTCATGTCAAAAGTAAATGATAATTGTGAAGAGGCAGCAACAGTCCTTGTTGGTAGCAAGCAGCTGCTCATGGTACCCCGTGATCGCGTTTAAGATGGAGAAAACTCAGGTGTGTTCCTTCCTTAATTAAGACTAAAACCGGATCTCATTCTGATTCTGCGAGATGAGATTAAGGGAGAGTTTGAGTTTGAGTTTGAGTTGAAAATGATTAGATAGATTAGTGCTGTGAATCACTAATTGTGTTTATTAACAACGAGTTTCATCTCATCTCACTATCAAAAATCATATACACATCGGTTCCGTTCGGTTCATTCACGATGATGAAAAGCCGAAAGAGTAGTGGGAGTTAAATTCGGGTGCACGTGGGTTCCGTGTGTTGTTGGTCTGCTTAGACAGGGGCAGTTGGAATTTTGTCAGTACAGCCTCAGCAAACTTCAAATTTCTTTTCCACCGACTTTTTCTGTTTTCATAAGAACAACGCCTTCCATCTCACTTACGTGTCCGAACCTTATTGGTCTGCAGTTTAGAACAAACGTAATTAACAGACAAAATGACACGGGAAATCTGATTAATGCCGGCGTATAATAAGGCGGAAGAAGAAGGTATCGATTACAATACAAATGTAAAATGTTAAAAAAGTGCACGTTAATTGATTGATGGATTCAGCTGGTGTCGGCTACGTATAGCATGGGCCATGGCCTCGGGTACGAATTAATCTGGCGAGACTGGCTTGCCTAATGTAATGACGACTGTTGGAACATAGATGGTTAAGAAACAGTGATTCTCTGTATATTGGGCAGCCGTTGTTCCCTTTAGATGGGCTTAGGCTTTTATCCCGGGCCTGGAAGTATTAGAAATTACTGTGGCCTCTTTTGGGTCTATGGAATTCTAGTGGCCTGAAGTCAATAACTGGACGGCTCATCTTGATCTTTCCTTGGCCATGCATGGGCTTTAACCGTCACCGACACCTTTCCACATTGGGTAAACAACTTACACAGGAGTCCAAGCTCTTGACTCGTTTGAAGCGGCAGCTTGCAGGGCCCTTTAGCTTAGGTTATAATCAATTTGACAGGAAAGACGGACAAGGTAGTCTCCTTCAATTCTCACCGGAAAGCGTTGCTTCTTAGTTGTTCATTAGCTGACACACAGTCACAGTGTTTAACTTGCGGACATCATTACTCACTATTACTACTGAATCCGTGTGCTATGGTTTTGTCCGTGTTTCAATCCACTGATACTACAATCTTCTTCTCTCTGCTTCTGCTTCGCATTCAAGCAGCGTCTACACCACGACTTCTCCAAACACGTTACGCGGGCTAAGATTCTTAATTTCCTTCCCACGTGTAACAATCAATGTCCTTCACCATCGGTTGCAGTTACATTTCTGTATCAGTATTCTTCTGCTGCTGCTTCATTACTGTGTCGAACCCAGATATCAGTACTTACTATCCTTCAAAGCGTCTTTGTCGGACTCTAATGACTCTCTGTCTGCCTAGTTAAGACGCAGAATATAGTGAACCTCAGAGCATACTATAACGGCAGGGAAAAGTCGCTTTTGGTGTACGATTTTCTACCAAATGGAAGCCTGCTTTCACCATTGCACGGTATGAGCTCGATCAAATTCCTCCATTCAGTTTCTTATGCTAAGAAAAATGCGTAGTAGAATAGTCTGTGTTGCTAAATTCTAGAACTTCACATTCACGGCAGATAATAGAGGACCTGAAAAAATGCCATTGGATTGAATTACAAGGTTAACATTAGCTTCTGATTCTGCAAAAGGCCTCGCTTTTCTTCATTCTTACCACAAAGCCAAGCTCTCTCATGGACACCTATCATTATCTAATGTGGTAGTTGGCATCTCTGACATTGGTGTACACCAACTTCTGCATACACCCTTCGCCGTAAACAACGGCTACAAAGCCCCGGAACTAAAGCTTAACAGAAACAACAACCGTAGCCAAGGAAAATTTACACAGAAATGCGATGTTTTTAGCTTTGGGGTGCTGTCGCTGGAGATTTTGACTGGAAAAATGGAGACGCGGGACGGAGAATCAAGCGTGCTGAAGTGGATGCAAAGGACGGGCCAAATGATAATTCATGGGAAGTGTTTGATTTTGAGCTATTAAGTGACAGATGAAAAAGGTGATGAGGGATCTCTTGCAAGCGGCATTACTTTGCTTCCCTACATTGCCAAAACATAGTCCCAAAATGAGCATGGTGCACAGAAAGATTGGAGATATTAGGAGAAAGGGTCAAATCCATGGCGGCACAAATTCAATCATGAATAATATTTCTTCCGATTCTTCGCTTTCTCAGTGAGAAAACACCCTTAATTTCTCTAGCAGCTGATCAATAGATGTAAATCATAATCAATTGCTTGTAGTCATATAAAATGTAACAGCAGCAGGGATGATTAGTTGTAGCCAATCATTTAGGAAGGCCATGACAACGAGACTACAAATCTCACAGAAAGAATCAAAGCCTAAGCCAATAACTCTCATGATAATCTCTGTGCCAGTTGTGATAAAGCTTTATTTTATATATACTTGTTCCCAAGCACTATAGCAAGCTTACCATATTATCAAGAATGCAAGGCACCAAGTGAATCATCAAGAACAACCAGAAAAATATAAACTTTTATCTGTTTTCTTCAACAAATTTGCGTTGCATTATGCAGAATACTAACCAACCACTGTCAAACCACTGAAAATGGGAGATCAGAAGTCGCTGAAAATTCGATTACTTCTGCTTGACCTTGAGTCTTCACTTCTGATGCCAAACTTGAGGGCAAGTTGGCAGTCTGTGCTTGAGAAACAATTTTCAAAGAATTTAAGCAGATTGCATAGGGAGGTAAAGACAGAGCAGAATGCAAAATTAGAGTAGAATTTCAACAAGTACCGCATAAAGCTTCAATTGACATTGGCATTAAATGGAGACCAAAACCATCAAATGCTACATCCATTGGTTTTGACAACATTGAGATTACTAACATTCTCAGTTAAATCTACAGAGAGAGAATCAAAGCCTTATAATGACATACGAACATAACAAAAGCCAAAAACACCAATTAAAAACATAATACCACGCATCCTACTAATACCCGAGCTGTGTTCTTGAGCACAAACAAGAGGAGAACCAGCAGGTAATCAGTGCAAAGGATTTGTAACCTAATCCAGGAAAAGCATGAGCTGATACCATGAAATGCAGCTCAGATAAATAGTAATTGAAGCTCCCAAGCAATAATGATCTTATTATTTCATTGACACCAAGTGACTGACCGCACTTGGATATCAATCAAAATGCAGTTATTAGAACCAATTCACAGCAAAATGTCGAACAGGTATGAATAACTGCAGCAGCAATAACTTAGCAAGCTTCACAGGATGTCCATCTCACCCATGGGTGTTAACAGCCTCCCATAGCAGATTCCTTGGGACCGGATTGCAGAGGTCTCGAGCCTGTAAGGCAGCAGCCCTAAGAGTCCTGATTGTCATTTCATTGGCCTTCTGAAATGAGGCGATATTGTACGGCAAATTATGCTTCTTGCAAAGCTCCATAACAAAGGGCGAAATTTTCCTCAGATGGCATCGAGGCAATCGGGGAAACAAATGGTGTTCAATCTGAAACTGCAATCCACCGTGAAACCAATCCATCCAAGAGGAGCACTTTATATTAAGTGTCCCCTGAGTTTGCTTTCCAAACCAATCATTTGAACAAGGTGGACCGACATATACGCTAGATGAGAAATGGTTCAAACAGAACTGAACATGTTGAATTCCAGTAACAGAAAAACTAGCTACAACAAACATTACTCTCTCCCCCCAGTTGGGTAAGCATGAAACAAGCAAAGGATACCAAATCCAGAACACAAGAAGCCCCAAAATTTCCTGACCTCTTCGGGGTACATTCCTCTTGGACAACAACAATATAAAGGATTGTGCAAACAGATTAATTCTGGCAAAACACATGACGGGATAGAATGTCAAATGCTGGTAACTTACCAGGAATCTAGTAAAAGAATCAAATTTCAGCTTCCTATCATAAAAATGTGACATTAATGAGCTGAAGAATTTCGAAGATACCACAAAGAAAGGCATGTGCTGAAGATCGGGATCGAAGTCAAGACTATTACAGGAAATGTGATGGGCATTGTGGTTCCATTTCCACCACGCAATACTGATCCCCGCAAGGCAATTCCCAGTTAAGACCTGTATGAAGCGATTGAATCCTCGACTTTTCATGATCTGGTAATGACCAGAATCATGTCCTATCCATCCACTTTGGATCCATAAGGTTCCCATTAACCCACCAGAACAGAGATGCACCCATGTGCTGTCAGAGCAAAAAATACCATAAACACTTGTAGCAAACAGCATTGCCATGAAACAGAAAGTATATAACGCAACATGTCCTTTCTTTTCAAACAAACCCATCTTTGAAAACTGACCCGCGAGTTTTCTGTAATCTTTTGATACCTCTGAGACAGCATAGTCTTCAAGATAATAACCAGTAAAGAACTTATCAAGATACTGCCAGGCAGTGCCAGGATGGTAAGCAACAAAGGCATCAGTCACATCTTGACCAGCAAGACTAAGCAAGGGATGCTCACCACCAGGGTGATCTTTGGTCCAATCCGAAACATCATACACTTTTCCTTGTATTGAGATCCACAGATCGCCAAGCTTGTTGTGGTTCTTGAGGTCTTCTTGCGAAATACACCTCTTTGAACCAGCCATTGAATCAAGACAGAGAGATCGGAGTACAGAGTAACCCTTTCTCTCCCAGTACTACTTCCTTTTAGTCTATCATTCTAGAGGGTCATTATCGTCTCAACGCAAGTCCGTGTCTTGTACTGAGTGTTTTCTCTAAATTCTTACTGGTTGGTATCCGATATTTGTTGGAATTGGGACAGTGATACAGGATGGATAGTGGTGGGGTACCACAGCGAAGCAATTTGAAGTCAGCACCACAGAATACTTAAAATTCATTTAAAAGCAAATCTCGGACAATTAGGTAGAAAATGGAAAAACAGCACAGCAAGCGAGCATACGACGAGACACAGTGTTAATGACTTAACGCGTGAAAAAAAAAAAAAAGAGGGTCTCATTGTAAAATTCGAAAATTTAGGGCATAAATGAAATATACAATAGAAGAAGGGTAAAAACAAATTTGTACGCTGTTAACCAAAGTTGTGATGTGACGTGTCGCGCGAATATGCTTCGTTGTCACCGCTGTCTTGCTTAATAACACATAAGTTGTAAGAATTAGACATGAATTTTTGAATTTTGTTTTCAAAAAAATTTTTCGATAATTTATAACCACGAAATTAAGGCCTTGAAAATTACCAAGGGTATAAAATTTTGAATTTTAATTTTAAATTAAAAAATAAGTGATAGTACATATTTAATTTTAAATTAAATTTTAACGTGCTGTGCCAGAATCATCGCGGAAACTAGGAACCAATAAATAAATAAAAAAACAAAAACCTCGTGACAGACTTGATAAAAGTAATTTTGTCGTTGACCGAGGACTGAGTAGCTAGCAGGTAGCAATCATACAGCAGACTGTGCATTCTAGAATATGCCATCAGCATATACCAATTAAGCTGTTGTTTACAAAATATCTACCTCCCTTCCTCCGTTCCCACGGAGCTACACACGTGTTCCTTAAATGGGCCAAAGTAGATTTGGGCTTTTGAAATGGAAGCCCAATATGGGGGAAGCCCATAGACCAAATCAGATTTCTAAAAGAGGCTTTCATGATGGTCGATTCTGCCAATTGATTGATTGGGCTTTGTGGAAAGTCCTCATAAGAGAACATCCTTAACTTTACCAAAACCAGAATCCGATTCTCTCCAGCGAACAGAGACGATTGAGTGAAGAGTTCAATTACAAACCCAGCGCAAAAAATAAAGAAGAGAAGGGCAGTTGATCACGCAGAAACGTTTCTGGAATGGCAGAGAAACCTCAACCGGTGCGAGTTCTATACTGTCAGATATGTTCTCTGCCGGCAGAGTATTGTGAATTTGGTCCTGATTTTGAGAAATGCAAGCCTTGGTTGATCAAAAACGCTCCTCAGCTATACCCAGATCTCCTTAAAGGTGCAAAATTACATACCCTTCGGGAATAGAAAACCTTAACCGGTGATTTTTTTTCTTTTTAATTCCCGAAAGAAAGATTAAATTTTTAATGGTGTGATTTATTTTTTCAGAGGCAAATGAAAAGGAGGCTGAGAAGGTCTCTGCGCAGCTTCAATCAGTTGGTCTCTCTTCAGGTGATGCTGATGGAGCTACTTCTGGTAACCCTATTTTTACCCCTTGTTATGAGTTTGCTAGGCTTTTAATGTTGGGCTATGAGTATTGTGTTAGGAGTATGTTTGTGTTTATTAATTGGTAAGAACTTTCAGGGGAGCCATCATCATCCAAGGGAGAAGAAGTTAAACGTCTTCCTGGTGGAAAAATAAAGAAGAAAGTAAGACTTTCCAGCGCCCTATCTTTTAATAATTTCTTGCTTGAGCTTATAAATGTCTACAGCCTTCTATGCAGAATGCAGTTTCATATTCTTGAATAGCTTGGCCATTACTTCTGTCTAGGTTTCAAGTTTAAAATGAGTGCTTTAAAATGAATGCATACACTAAACGTGATCATTAATTCTATGTTTTCCTATTTAATTAAGGCGAGAAAGATCTAAGCATCTAGCCATAATGTGACTAGCCATGAAAGTTTCAAAGATTTTGGCCCTGCTGAATTCAGATCATAGAGATGACATGCTATGGGAATCATCAATTCAAAATGATATTTTGTTCGTACATGCTGATGGAAAATACTATTGATGGATTGAACAAACCTCTGCTTTTAGTAAGTTTTCACTTCCAGCAAGGACTTGAATCACGCGCACAATCGCCATGATTTCTTGATGTCCTCCCAAAATTTTGAAAAAGGAAAAAGGGAAAAAAAACCTGAGCTCTTCTCCTTGGTACTAAATCACTTTGAAAGACTGGGTTGTGACTTACACCTTTGATTACAATATCATTTTATAGAAGCAAGAGTGGCTCATCACTTTGTTGAAATCACTTTGAAAGACTGGGTTGTGACTTACACCTTTGATTACAATATCATTTTATAGAAGCAAGAGTGGTTCATCACTTTGTTGAAGTAATTTGTAATCACACTTGTACAGAAATATGATGGGTCAAGGTCACAATTGGATTGTGAATCGGGAGTTGCTATTTTTGTGATGGACATAGAGTTCTACTTTCTTCTGTATGACCTTTTCCAAATCTAAGATTATTGCTGACTGATCAATTTATCATATTATTAGTGTTTCAAGAGGTGAATTTGATCTTGTAGTTATAACATGGAATTGAGTATTAAGGGCTTATTGGAAGGCACATGTTCAGACACATCAAAATATTTTTATTGTCAATTTTCATTGAACTTACTGACTGTTGGTGTTTTGTTGATGACATTGTTTCTGTCTTTTGATGCTTAGCTCAAATATTATGATGTGATAACAATACAAGCCTTTTTCATTTCTAATAGGACAAACAGGAAGTTGTTATTGAAAAAGTCGTACGCAACAAGCGCAAATGTATTACCATCGTGAAGGGATTGGACCTGTTTGGTAAGCCATATGCTGGTGTGACTCTCTTGCAGTCCTACATTCAACAGCATCGTTGGCTGTTTTTTTTTTTAAATTATAAATTATTTTCTGACTCTGAGCTATTATATCAGGTGTTAAACTTAGCGACGCTTCTAAAAAGCTTGGGAAAAAGTTTGCCACTGGAGCATCAGTTGTTAAGGTGTGGAAAGTGACAAGTATCTGTACTTAGCATTTTGAATCCTCAAATTCATATTTCCCTTGCAATCTTCTAATTACTGGCTGCTGTTAGGGGCCAACTGAGAAAGAGCAAATTGATGTTCAAGGAGACATATCCTATGACATTGTGGAATTCATTACAGAGACATGGCCTGCTGTAATTTCTTTAAAACTTTCTTACTCTGTCATCTAGATATATAGATGGTGCATTTAGAAACAACATGCATAAGTGATGTTTTGTGGAAAGGCCAGGAATTGTCTTAGATATAGCTTGATTATAAGGGAGGTTGATTCATGATGCCATTAAGCAAAGTCTTTGGTCACTCTATTAGGGAGAGGCAAAGATGCTGGGAGATAGCACATCTTTCTTTGTTCTCATGTCAGACTGAGGGATACGAGTGGTTATGTTAGTTTATGTATCTTTATGATCTTTGCCTGTTTTGTTGATATATGATAAAATAATCTACTTGTTTATTGACAACAGGTTTGTAGTTGAGTTGTACTCGCTGAATATGCAATGATTGTACTCTAGAGCTATGTTACAAAATTTTAGTAGTTCTCGTAGAAGGTCCCAAAACAGAAGTTGTTGACATAATATGCTTTGTTGTTCATTTGCCTTGATTACTGGTTTTGTTTGTTTGCAATAATATGTCATCACATTGTTGACAACAATCCTTCTCTATCAGATAAGCTTAGCAATTCCCTGGGCTAAATTTTGCCATTGCTGTGCCATTTTCAGGTTCCTGAAACTGCTATTTACTTCATTGAAGATGGGAAAAAGGTTGCAGCTGCTTGATGTAAGATTTGTAAAGGGAAATCGGCCCTGATTTTTCAGCTTACAACAGCCAATATATAAGCTAGTTTCAATTTGACAAAAGAGACGACTGCCCTTTTACAAATCTACCATACTTTCTCACACAATTCCGGCATGGCCAGAAGATAAATGTATCAGTGAATCGTCAAAACTCTTCCTGGAGCTGAAAATTATGTTGGTTTTCAATGGTTTTCGCTTCCAGTGCGTATTTTTATATATTATTAATGTCTTTGTTCTTCTTCTGAGCAAGCATTGGTTGCATTTTTGACAGAACAAGTGTTGTCCGGAGATTTGTAAACATCAGCTGTATGAGTACAAATATTACCACTTTAATTAACTATTTTAAATTAGTTTTAAGTATATTTATTAATTAAATCGTAAATTATTATTATTAATTAAATAATTTTATTACACCTTTTTATTGACCTGTAATGAAAATTTTTGAAATAATTATTACCTAACAGCATGTGAAAAATGCGTAAACAATTAAAATAAAATTATATCAACGTCCCGAAATTTTGGATTAATCGTCTTGTCAGAACCAACAACCCCACAAAACACACCCCGTACCCCCGGGATTGTATTTCTGTCGTCTGGTTAGCTTTGCCAACATAAGTAGGGCAAAATTTACTGGCAGGCCCAGACTTGAGGATGATCTATGGGAAATTAACTCACGTGTCTCCACTTGAGTGGAGTTTCACCTATTCCTCCTGAACCTATGGGTGCCATGGGCCATCCGACACATCATGTTTCTGAACTGGGGTCCAGATTGGAACATATCTTGTAGTTGTAGGTTGTTGACATAAGTCTCCAGATAAAGCGAATATACTTACCGGTTTCTCTTTTATTCTTCACACTTGGACGCAGAGCAGAAAACCCAACTCAAAACCCCTTACCTCACTCTCTTCCCCAACCAAAACGGTTTTTTTTTTCTTTTGTTTCCCATCTTCAGTTTCGACAAAACTCTTAAAGTTTCTACCTTGTTGCACACTTCTGTCAAGGTAATCAATTCCCTGTCTTATTTGTACTTTGCTAATTTTCGTAATAGTCTTGATATTGATTTAAGCTTGTGTAAAGTTTCTTTTAGGGAGGAATGAAGATGTTTTAACTGTTAAGATTTATGGGTATTTGTTAAATCATGCTGTCTACTTTTTATTTCTAATCTTGTTTTTTTTATGAAAAAAGTGGAACATCTCTTAGATTGTGTGAACAGCCCCGTCTGTCACCGTGACCGAGTAGTTCTTGGTGATCGGTTGACATGAGAATCTCTTTCAGTCTAGACTTTACAAATGGAGAAGTTTCTTCCGCCCGTCATACATGGCTATCTCAAGAGGTTAAATACTTCCTGTTGATTTGGGTGCTCAGTGGATACTCTTCCTCGGAGTCTGTCATAGCAGCGTGTTTGAAATGTTCTTAGACATTTTTGGGTAGTATTTGGAAACATACATGTGAATATGTGCTTACTCAGAAAAAAGAAATGCCCTATTGTACTCATGGCAGCTGATTACTCACTTCTGCATCCTGTACAGAAAATGCAGCTATACTCAAAATTTTGCATCTACCTTTTCTGTCTCTCAATCTTCTTGCACATGCATGTGTCTGCCTGCATTCTTCCACCATATAGCTTAATTGGAACTTGACATATAGTTTTCAATTATCCAAGACCTTGAAACTTAAGTTTGCTTGGATGATTTGATATCTGCAGGTGTAGGTGTATGTGCATATTGTTGAGTAGAGCCGGACATTAATATGGCGCATTTGCTTTCGACTTCATGCTCTCTGAAAATCCCTTCTCGCCGCAAACCTTACTTTCAACAATTGAACCACGGCTCAATCAGTTTTCCTACCTCTTTTGCTGTGAAAACTTCCAAATTTCCACTTCGGAGGGTTACCTTGCCGGCAAAAAGGACACAAAGATGTCATACTGTTTATGCAACCACTACTCCCTTAACCCCAAGTCAACCACGCACTGGTTTGCATCAATCTTCCATTGATCCATCCAAGGCAAAGCGGATCATGGTCATTGGTGGAGATGGCTACTGTGGCTGGGCGACTGCTCTCCACCTATCCAACAAAGGTTATGAGGTTGCTATTGTTGACAGTCTTATCCGTCGTCTCTTTGACCACCAACTTGGTCTTGACTCCTTAACCCCCATTTCCTCCATCCGCAACCGGCTCCGTTGTTGGAAATCTCTGACTGGAAAAGCTATTGAACTCTACATTGGTGACATTTGTGACTTTGAATTCTTATCAGAAACCTTCAAATCGTTTGAACCCGACGCTGTGGTCCATTTTGGGGAGCAGCGATCTGCCCCTTACTCAATGATTGACCGGTCAAGAGCTGTGTTTACTCAGCACAATAACGTGATTGGAACTCTAAATGTTCTCTTTGCTATAAAGGAATTTAGAGAGCAGTGTCATTTAGTGAAACTTGGGACAATGGGAGAATATGGAACTCCAAATATTGATATTGAGGAGGGTTATGTAACAATTACTCATAATGGAAGAACTGATACTTTGCCTTACCCCAAGCAAGCCAGCTCTTTCTACCATTTGAGTAAGGTTCATGACTCGAATAATATAGCCTTCACTTGCAAGGCTTGGGGAATCAGAGCCACTGATCTGAATCAAGGTGTGGTTTATGGAGTCAGAACAGATGAGACTGCGATGGATGAAGAACTTTGTAATAGGCTTGATTATGATGGAGTGTTTGGGACTGCATTGAATCGGTTTTGCGTTCAGGCTGCTGTTGGTCATCCACTTACAGTGTACGGGAAAGGTGGCCAGGTAATATTTCCTTTGTTCAATGGTTCACTGCCTTACAGACGCACCATTTAAACTCAACAGATATGATACCTTGTACATGTTATTCCATGAAAGAAACAACTTTCCTTTCTGGACGAGAGAGAGGATAAAGTTTGCATCTCTGGTTTTTATTACTACAATTCCACGACCTTTTTGTTGATCTTGCTACTACATAAGTGCCTTACTAACTCCTCCTTTTCTCTTAATTGTTCATATTATGTTTCAGACCAGGGGTTACCTTGACATAAGAGATACGGTTCAATGCGTGGAACTTGCCATTGCAAACCCAGCACAGCCTGGTGAATTCCGGGTCTTTAATCAATTCACTGAGCAGTTTTCTGTCAATGAACTTGCTGCTCTGGTTACAAAAGCAGGGGAAAAGCTTGGACTTGATGTAAAAACGATATCTGTGCCCAACCCAAGAGTAGAGGCAGAGGAACATTATTACAATGCAAAGCACACCAAACTCATTGAGTTGGGCCTCAAACCACACCTTCTTTCAGACTCTCTTCTCGACTCATTGCTCAACTTTGCAATTCAGTTCAAGGATCGTGTTGACTCAAAACAGATAATGCCCAGTGTTTCTTGGAGAAAAATTGGGGTCAAGCCAAAGACTATTGTGGCCTAATTAATTGAAGATGATCGAGATAAGTCATGCTTTGTTGATCACAATCTCATAGAAATATCTCTTAAGTTTCCTTTTTGGTAGACGGTACAACAGTTTTCAGGACCATAACCAAAGCATTGAATTGTCATCTCGGTGTCTTTGGGCATATGCAATTCCCAACCCCCATGATAAAGTAGCTGTATCAAATCCTTGGAACTTATCTACGAGGGGTAGCCATGACACTACCAGGAACATGCTTTCTGTTCATTTATTGCTAGTGATTAAATTTATATGACTGATGCAACCATAGAGATTGTTTCAAAATGAATTACATGGGCATGCATTTCGTGTTTGAATGCTACTTCGTTGGGACTCCATTCAAGAAGTTGCAAAAATTCTTGACATTTGTCACTGAAGGGTTAGCTTCAGATTGTTTAGCTTTCATTTAAATTCAAATACATAATAGCTAGAGTGGTTGATAATGGATTACAAGATACGACAAAAAACATATGCTAAGTAGTGCTGACAATTTTCACCGTATAGACAATTCTGATATCCATATCTCAGTTCACAACAAGGAGCCACTGGCCAAAATTCTAAATCAATTTGTTATTTGCTGAAATTGAGAGTTGTTACATTCGGGAATTAGCTATATCAACAGCTCTTTTGCATGGCGGTCCGCATTTATGATGATTTGCCCTTATAAAGTTCAGCACAAGCGAAGCTAACTCATCCTGATGTGAAGTGAATTCATGATCGGCTCCTTGTATAATGTGTAATTTATGATTAGGAATGAACTTATCAAACTCCAAAGCATCTTCTGCTGGTACCAATTTATCAATGGATCCATGAATTGTCATCACCCTGTAAATGAACACAAGGATACTTTGTTGTAAAATGAACACCTAGTAAGACACAAATCTAGCTTTTTATGGTCTTTTAAGGCTACAGGATCAGCGGATATTAACTGTAACTCTACTAAAAATGATACCACAAGATGGCAAAACCAAACTCACCTATCCTGAATTCATAATATTAGAAAGTAAAAAATGGGAAAAATGTAAATCAGTCTGCACAGTGGTGGTGAAAATTTTGACTCTGGCTTACATGCAAATTCAAAGAAAGTTAGATTTGTACATCATACAAGGATCAGAATGTAATTTTGGGCTCCCATAAATTCTTAAAAGTTATGTGTCATTATGTGGATAACCTCCAAAAGAAGGAAAATTTTCCTCGAAATCCCTTTTCTCTATTCAAAATTATAATTCTTGAAAGTTTTTATGGACAAACCAATTCTTATTTCCTTACATATAAAAGCTACTTTCCTTCCTTCATTTAAATTTGAAAGTGAAAAAAAAATATATTTTTAGCAGCAATTTCTCTGACCCTTAAATGAAAAGTAAAATGAACAATGTAAATAAACAAGGCAAGTCAGAACAGATATAAAAAATTCACTGTATCCAGAAATATGGCTTGCACTTTTCACACATATTAAAACATTATACACATCTTAAAAGATTATTGCAGTATTAAAATCGCGAAAGATGCAATCTATTAAATGAGTTGTGTCTCTTACCTGCAGTCTTGGCAAATTGCAAGACATGCTGCACGAGTATCAGTAGTTAAACGGTCCATCAAACTTTCTTCAGTCACACAATACTCAAACTTTCCTGTAAAAATGAAAAAAGAAATAGTTATCGGGTTAATTTGCAATACACTTAATCATATAAATTGCTGGGTGAGGACACAACTAGTCGTAATTTCAGGAATCCACGATTCCTGGTATCTAAATTGTAAACTTTGAGCTGTATTGTCACTTGAGCAAATTCCAGACAGTATTTCAAAGGAGAAGACAGTTGTGGTCAAATGAAACATGCGTGAACTAATGACAAATTAGTGCTATAACAATACAATTGATAGCTTACCCTTTTTATTCTTAACATCAATGAATCCGTTCTCTTTGATTCTCTCTAAATATCCCTGTCCCAAGCGACCTTCAATGCCTCTCTCTAGATGGAACCGGCCAGAAATATTGATAACTATACATATGTCGTTATACTTTCCAGCATACAAGAGCACTGCATTTCCTCCTGCAGGAACCACTTCAGCACTACTAAAGTAATGATAAGTGAAGCAAATGTTCTATAATTCTTATAAACCAAATAGGTCTATAAGTTGG
>CP135562.1:7162089-7335355 GCA_032401905.1 Swietenia macrophylla | reverse complement strand
TTTTTTTTTTTTTTTTTTTTTTTTTTTTTTTTTGTTTTCGTTGGGGGGGGGGGGGGGGGGGGGGGGGGGGTGGTGTTGGGTGGGGTGGTTGGTGGAGGAGAGAAGAAAAAAAAGCTACCAAAGTTATTGTTGGAAGCAGACTAGATGAGTGAATCACCGGCCAGCCTATAGGAAAGAGTATTGTTCACAATGATAGAGTACCTACAAGTTTTAACTAGAAATTTTCTAATGCACCAACAAATATAATCAGAAACTTTTGAGTCATTACCTTGAAAAAAATAATGTGTTCATTTTAGCAATAAATTTAATCAAAGGCATGTCAAGATAAAACCAAATTATTAATGAATGATGTGTGAATCGAGCCAAACATATGCAATGACAGACCTTTGCTGTGGCCAATAATTGCAGTAATCACACGGTCCTGCCCATGAAAATGTTGGACTACAGCACGCAAATCCTCAGCTTCTCTGCGGTAGTTACCATACTGAAATGAACCTTCACTTTCCCTGGTAGACAGATCATAACCAATTGCCTATCATTATTTGAGAGAGAAGTGAGTAAATTCTTCTCTACTCCTTTCCCTGTTAAGAAAAAGAGAATACAATATTTGCCACTTGTCTCAAACAAGAGAAAGAAACTCGAATTAACTTCCTCAAGACTGTATTTAAAAAAGAAACTACATTAAATTCTAAAATTACGTGAAAATATTATAATAGTCCTAAAAGATGTTATTCATAAGTACAAATTATTCGAAAGCTAAGATGAATTCCCGCATAGGCAGGAGTAACATGCTTTCTAGGTGAGTTTTGAACAAACCATTTTGCTGGTAGCTGGAGGAGATGCTGGAAAGGTGTGATTTGGATGGTAGAAAGTGATTCATTTCAACTTTTGGGGTTTTTCACCTCAACTTTAAATTCTTGAAATGATGGCCCCTTGAGGAGGCCATTAAAGTCCCTTAAATGGCCAGTTAAAACTCACTCACCTTAAGACTTAAATCCATACCAAAGGTTCAGCGCAAGAATTCCTAAAACACTGGACTTGGAACACTGCTAGCAAGGATTTAGAAAAAAGGCATCCATATGTAACCTTTAGAAAATGCGAAGCAGCAGACTTCACCAAGAAAATATTTGTTTTACTGCCTAGATTTACTACGTTACATATTAAATTTTGTTTGCAGCAATCAGCTTACCCGTTTCCCGCAAAGTCAAAGCGGAAGGCACTGATCCCATCTCTTTCTAAAGCAGCAGCTAGGTTCACCATGGGGATTCGATCCTGCAGATAAAAAATCTCATTTAAAAAATCCACCTCACTTGAAAACTAATAGCTAACAATTTTTACTAGTTCTACAGAATGAAAAACAGAAATTGTCCTAACGTGAGTGATAAATTCAGAAGGTTTTGGATTTCCAAAATTTTATTGTTCACCACAAACATACTTAAAAATGTTAAAAAAAACCCAAAAAATACCCCAAATTGGAATTATAATTAGTAATCAAATTAACAGTAAAATATCAAGCATATGATTTTACACATATGACCAACCTTTGAGGATAGAAATCCATGGCAAACGATAACAAGATCTTTTGAACCTGTTTCATGTAATATCCCCACAAGATTCTCACCATGGTTATTAGGTATTACAATTCTGTGATGCTGAGCCACTGTATGAAGACGAAACAATAGATTTAAATTTAATTGACATGCAAAGATAACAACACATATGCAAACCTTAAATCTATCGGCAATTAAAAATCGTCGGCTCATAATAATTTTTAAACATTCACTTCAAATAACTGACGAACTAGTCTTCAATCTTAATGACTCCTAAAAGATTAATTATTTGTGATATACGTCAAATGGTTATCAGTAAAAAAAAAAAAAAGATGCTTCATCAGTTTCGATCGTGAAATTTTAGACGACATGTTAAACTTGATCGTGTACGTATGTATATATAGAGGCGGAGGAGATTACTCACCTGAGCTCTGGGCTCGTTGTCGATAACTCTGAGTCGGCCGAGTCATGGACTTAGTTTGAAAAGCCAAATTACCCGATAACGCCTAATTCCGGAGAAACGTTGTAGAATGACCATCCTACATACGAGACACCTCCGTCTACCAGTTATGTTCGGTTAAAAATCCCGCGATACTTGCGGTTCGCTTTGCTTTTGTTTTTTTATTTTTTTTTTAAAGAGATTCGAAATTAAATTTATAAAATTTAAGATAAAAAAATTAAAATAAATAATAAATAATATTTAAAAATTTAAAATATAAATATATTAAATAAAAAAATTATATACAAAACCCTTGTGTTTTTATTTAATTATTTGTAAATATATATATATATATATATAATTATGGTATTGTCAGGCAAAAAGAGTAAAAACAAAGTTTATTATTGTATCTATAAAATTCCCTTATTTCATGACGGGGACGAGCTGTCAAACTCGGGGATCATTTTCATATTCAGATCGGAGCCGGTGAGGCAAACACTAATCGTAGATTCAAACTACCAAGACATTCCAGAAATGACAGCACGATTTAGTGACACCTTCGTATCATTTTTGCCCAAAATCTTCGATAAACAGGAGTCGTTGAGTTTCCTTCCTGCAGACAGTTACAAAAGCTGAACATGAAGCAGGATCGGGAAATTAATAAAATGAAGCAAAGTCAGAGCTTTACAGCAAAATTCAGCAGGAAGGGCAAATTTAACTTGAAGGTTATTCTTTTACCATATAAGCGAGAACATTGAGGGTAGCGTACGAGTAACAAGGACCAAAGAGAACCAACAGCATACGCATCCTAATGCGCGTAAAAATAGCTACTACAATTGACAAGGCGATATGCTACTACCACTAAACTCTTCTATAGCTTCTGTTCAATTTTGTGATGCATAAACATTCCAAGCTCGCAATCAGACTACAGTTCTCAAAACACAAAGGCCAGTGTGTGGTTAACTAAATTATGCACATTCAATTCAAATAAATAGCCATGTAGGAGGCCTTACCAGCCTCTATTAGGCTATGATCCCACAGGAGCAATGCCTTTGGCTTTAGCTGCAGCAGTTGCAGCTGCAGCGGCCGCAGCTGCTGCCGCAGCAGCCGATGCAGCTGGGTTGGGAGTTGATGGAGGTGGCACGGTGTTTGATTGCGAACTGCTTTGTGGTGCAACCATTTGCTGATGTTGCTGCTGCTGCTGAGAGTTGACTTGGGCCAGCAGAGCCTTAATCTGACTTCCTGACAGTGTCTCATGCTCAAGCAAAGCATTAGCAAGTGCATGGAGTTCCTTGCTGTGGTTAGTGAGGATAGTTTTTGCGTTGTTGTAAGCCCTATCCAAAAAGTTCCTCACTTCTTTCTCAATAAGGAGCCTTGTCTCAGTGCTCATGCTCTTCCCATTGTCATCATAATCGTGTGCAACCACGCCAACTTCTTTACTCATGCCATATTTTGTAACCATTGCCCTTGCTAGGTTAGTTGCCTGTTGAAGATCAGAAGATGCACCAGAAGTAACTTCATTTTCCCCAAAGATGAGCTCCTCTGCAACCCGCCCTCCCATGCAAACATCAAGCCGAGCAAGCATCTGCTTTCGGGAGATGCTCGTTTCATCCTTCTCAGGCAATTGAGCAACCATGCCAAGAGACATCCCACGGGGAACTATTGTTGCTTTGTGAACTGGAAGAGCCCCATCAGTATGGATGGCCACAAGGGCATGACCACCCTCGTGGAAAGCCGTCAGCTTTCGTGACTCATCTGAGATGACAGCTGATTTGCGTTCACTTCCCATCATGATCCTGTCCTTTGCATACTCCAGATCAGCCATTGTCACTGCTTTGGCACCATCCATTGCAGCCTTCAGTGCAGCAATATTGACTAGGTTTGCAAGATCGGCACCTGAGAATCCAGGCGTTCCTCTAGCAATGATCATCAAATCAACATCATCTGCTTTCAAGACCTGTAATTGAATCACCATAAACTGTCAGGCTTGGGTACCGGCACATCAAAATGATTCTATTGTGTCACATAAAACTAACATGAGACTCTTACACTAGCCAATGGTGAAATATTCCATGAATCAAGTAAAGAACTACTGAAGACCATGCCCACGCAGCATCATAATAATGCCACCTGAGCTAAAATAACCAGTTCCATTTAAGCATAGGCAAAATGTCCTCAATTACCAACCATAGTCATGGTTTAATTTTATACCAGAAGGAAATATAAGAATAAAGAAATCAGAGTAGAACAGATACTTCAGTCAGCCATCTAGCAGACATCCCCAACCAAAGCACAAGAAAAGACCAGGAAAGCTAATGGCTAGTCATTACCAACCCACCCTCAGAACTACTAGACACCTTAAAATTTTTCCCAAGGAATAGCAATACCTTTGACATATGGGATTCCATGATTTGCCTCCGTCCTTCCACATCCGGGTTTGGCACAACAATGTGACGATCAAATCGTCCAGGTCTCACCAGTGCCTTGTCCAATGATTCTGGGAAATTAGTAGCAGCAATTACAATTATTCCTTCATTCTGTTTAAAGCCATCTAGCTCAACTAGCAACTGATTCAAAGTCATCTTCATGTATTGCTGGTCTTTAGGGTTACGACTTCCTCCAATGGCATCAATCTCATCGATAAATATTATACAAGGCGACCGCTTCTTTGCAGCAGAGAAAAGATCTCTCACTCTTCGGGCTCCAACTCCAACAAACATCTCTTCAAACTCACTGCCGCTGCAAGAGAAGAAAGGAACTCCAGCTTCTCCAGCAATTGCTCTTGCCAGCATAGTTTTGCCAGTGCCTGGTGGGCCAACAAGCAAAACACCTTTAGGGAGCTTCCCACCTAGACGAGTGAAGCGCTGTAACAGAAAAAGCCAAAGGGAGTCAAAATCTATTTTCCACAGGGAGAGAAAACATACACTGAAAGGGAGGACAGGCTGTATTAAGGAACATTAAAGTAATACATCATCTGGCTAAGGAAAGATCCAAGTATTCAAAGTCCTTAAAATGATATTGACATTAGCAACATATTACAAAATACGTATAGATCTATGATGTTTTTTGCAAAATAAAAAAGAAACGGGGGAAAACACAGTTGGCTTCCAACACAAAAATTGACTTGACTAAACACCACAAGGAGTAAAGAAAATATCTTATCACATATTAGACATGTCCAATAAAAACAACCAAAAACAGAGAAAAAGAATCAAAAAAGAAAAATTAATTGATAATATTGAAGAGTTATTAGCATAGTTAGTTCATTAATCATGAATTGAACTGAAATGAGTCAGATATATTACATAGATTCAACCATGCAACATGATCACCCTATCAGCAGC
Organism: Swietenia macrophylla; assembly: GCA_032401905.1. Lineage (NCBI taxonomy): Eukaryota > Viridiplantae > Streptophyta > Magnoliopsida > Sapindales > Meliaceae > Swietenia > Swietenia macrophylla. The sequence continues at coordinate 7,330,022 of CP135562.1, read as the reverse complement.
AAAACAATCAAGGATCCAAAACAAATTTATCATTTACAACTGGAGGTATACGAACCTACATTCACACAAACACCTTTTTTGAAAAGTTTGATACGGAGGGTAGGGTGTAGGGTGAAGGAACATAAATTAGATATTTGGAGACTTCATAGAAAAGAAAGATAACAGTCTCTCTATTCCTCTGGTTGACGTGTCCTCCGGCTGTACACCCCAAAATAAGTGTTTCCATAGGTGTGCAACCCAATTACACAGCTATTAAGAAATGTCAAGTGACACAAATACACAGAGAAAGGTGGCAAGATATAAAAAGACAGGCATGCACTTGCTCACACACATGCACAAACATGCAGAGATCATCAACAAGCATTTACCTTTGGATCTCGAAGATAGTGGACAATTTCTTCCAGCTCTTGTTTTGCCTCATCAACGCCCTTCACATCACTGAATTTTGTATTAGATTCCATGCTGGGCTGAACCTCTTCATGCAAACCGAGTCCTGAAACATAGAATATAATATAGAAGATGCAAAATTTACATCCATTAAATCTGTACAAAGGCCAAATTATTTGACACAACTAAAATTATCAGAACATAGTTATACCTTTGCCAATTCCTCTATCCTCAATAAGTGCACCTACACCAGAAATCAACAGAAAACCCAGTGCTATAGTGCGAATTGTACGCCACAACTGCTCTTTAAAATGACCTCCTTCAGCTGCCACCATGTGGATAGGTGCTCTGGCAGTACCAAGAATACCATCTTTGGTTGGTTTTCCCACATTCTTAAAAGCTGAAAGGCCTCCTATACTTTCTTCCTCCCTAGCTGCATTGGAAATACCTATAAATTTCATAAAAACCTCTATCTTAATAGACCCAAATGAAGTTTACAAGACATTTATTACATGGAAAATGCACGGCTGAAAATTGAAACAAACAAAATTCAGCCACGGGTTCAGATTATGTAGAAATAAGCCGTGCCAATTAAAACTTGTTTCCAAGCCAAGAAATATGTGGTGTATAAAGGAGAGTTATTACAAATTTACAATCAAAGGCTTCATATAGCATCCAAATGGCGTACTGAAACTATTTTATTCTTTTGGGAAAAACAAAAATTGAAGAAATCAAAGTGAAAATGGCAACAGTTGTTTTATTAAAGGCTTTATTAAGAGGGAGAAAACAAGAGTGAATCAAAATTATTTTGATCTTATAAAAAGGTAAAATGATGAATCCAAGTAATAAGAGTACAAATTGAAATAATTATATGGTGGATTAAAGTCTATCAAGAAAAAAAATTCAAATGTTGAATGTTAAAATGTGTTATTTTGACATCACGGTTTTAATGTAAGAGTGAGTCAGAGACCGGTAGAAAGGAATTGAGAGTTTTAAGATGAGGCAAATGAAATACGCTAGAATAAAGACTGAAACATTATTGCATATATAACAGAAAATTATTGACAATAGCATAGATAAATCTAATCAAAAAGGCTTATTGATAAATTGGTGAAGGCTAGGCTAGGCTACTTCCACGTTCACTTTTACCATTTTTACACTCCATCAGAATCTGCAATGCCTATAATACTTGCAATATTCGTAATATATATATATATATATATATATTTTGTTTTTTCGACCCACCTCTTTGTAATGTCTTAAGCAGCTCACTTTCATCCAGCCTGTCAACTTTTACTAATGCTTTAACATATTCAGAGAGTGCTGACGGGTTAGAATGCAATGATGGTTGGCTTTCGAATAGTCTAATCACTGCTTCAGGATCATTTCTGCGATAAAGTTCTCGAAGGTGAGCAGCCTCACTGGCTTCATCTGTATCACGAACTCTGCGAGCTAAATAGCCAGCATAGTTTGATTGAAACCTCCTTTGAGCATTGAAAAAACTGTTCCCTGCAAAAAGTACAGAGATAACCATTCTCATAAGTCAAGACAGTGATAAACAGAGAAGAAAACTCGCTCTTTGGCTTTATGTTCTGCCCAAGAATATAGATGTGTGTGCGTTTGTGGAACACTAGCTTGAATCACTAAAGTTTTGTGGAAGACCTGAGCTTTAGGTCGGTGAAAGCAGGACAATAAAAGATTGTCATAATAAAAAACCTGAAGCATCCACTGGCCCAAAAGAAAGTAACATAGTCTTAACAGAATAGCAGCACTTCCTTAAAGAAAGATATTATCAGGGGTTCCATGCAAAAGTATACCTCCAGCGCCTCCAAATTTGTTGACAGGAAAATAAGTCCTAACAAACAAATTCCTGACTGACCCCAACTCTGATCGATGTCTTGAAACCTATTGAAGTAAAGCACAACATGGAGTTTGATAAATAAAATAATAGAAAGAAAAACGAAGTACAAAATACTTCATGCTATATAGATAAGAATGAGCTTCAAGAATTAAAACTGAAAAGCAAATAATCGAGTTTGATTAATAAAGCGATAGAAGGAAATATGAAGTACAAAATAATTGATGCAATTTCGAAAATAATGAGTCTCAGTAATGCATGAACAAAATTTGCATGCTAAAACCAATTACAAGGCTTTGGATACCAAATATTCTTTCTTTAACAAGCACAAGCATGTGCACAAATGAATTAATATAAGCATGCATTTGTTTGTAATACACGAACAATTGCCATCCATTTGCAATAACACAATCAGTGAGACAACTAAAGAGGGAAGTTTGTATCATATATGTGAGTATGTAAGCATTAAACAAAGAAAAGAAAAGTTAATAATTAACTAACTAACAACTTCTCAATTTGTTTTCAAAGCAAATTTCCTTTCTCATTGATGATTCAGAAAAACTGGCCAATCAAATCACAACCCTTTCCATTAGGCCTTTTTGACTTCTTTCGTTTTCTATTCTCCACAATCCCAAAAGCAAAAGAAAAGCAAACAAATTGTGCCAAAACTGGCTTTTCAAAAAAATAAGGAACGGAGATTACAGATTTCAAATATCAACAGTAAAATGTGATTATTGTATGAAGATTCAGTTGCCCATCGTATTTAACAGAGCACATGCCATTAAATACTACCCCCAGAAAAGTAATCTTTTGAATATGACCCTATAGACATCTCTTTTTCCTTACGTGCAAGATACATTAAATCAATATCTCAAAGCATAATTCAGCTTCATTCCCTGCCTTAACACAGAGCTTGCAGTTTAACGAACAATACAACCAAGCTCATAATGAATTTAGTTTAATTTGAAATTAAGCTAAAATAACAAACGGGGGTTTCTCTCTCAACAGAAACCCCGCAAACATTGAAACTAGGGTTTCTCCAGTCGCAGAATTTGCTAACTATCCGATCAAAAAATCAATCAAAAAAGCAGAGGAGCATATATAAACAACAATTAATCAAAAAAATCACTTAAACACGTGTAGCTGACCTCTGTGAATAGGCGCCTCCAAGCCATAGCCTCGCAAGAGATCACAAAAAGCCTGATCTTTTGCTAAATAGTCCCTCTATTTCTCTCTATCTATCTGAAACTGGCTCTCTACAATACTCTAATATGTGGCAATGAGTAGTCTCTTCAAGGGGCGCGTTTGGTTAGCAGGAAAACGGAGGAAAATACGCGAGAGAGGTGCACGCGGAGAGTCGGAGAGAGGCGTATTAAAACTATAGAATCAAGTGGTACCAACGAAATGTCGATAGTACCCTTCGCTGGAAAATTGATATTCTGCTCGTTCCCCTCGTTATGGTCAACTCCTCTCCAAGTAACAATATCTTCCATCAAGGAAATGAAAAATCAAAAATAAAAAATAATCAAAAATAAAATTAAAACCGACATTACAGAGTTCCTAATTTCTCCCTTGCGAACGGAACAATATCTTCCATCCTATTGGGTAATTGGGCTTTCATGGGCCGATGTGTTGGGTCAATACGTTGGGCCATGCATTGATTTTGAGGCCCGGTGAAGTTGATCGAAATCTTCGTTACTGGGTGGAAGCTGTACGGGAGAATTACATACAGTTCATAATCCATTTGTTCTAAACACAAGACTCAAAGCATATACATTAAGCATGCTGTGGGCATTGGCATTGGCATTGGCATTGGCATTGGCGATGGCTTAGTTGTGTCATTATTGTTAGATTATGGAATAGGGATAGTTTTTATGGGTACAGCCGAAAAGACGATGACCTAGCTAAGCTAGGTTCTCAGGTCTAGAAAGGAATAAGCAAAGCGTCATCCTTCTCCTCGGGTTCTAAACCCATTTGCACCCATTCAGGTGTCAAACAGCATCTCCTTTTTGTTCTGTGCACGACAGCATCCAAAAATATGAAACGTTTACATCTATGCTTCGGTCGCGAATCTTTCTTCATTTGCAGCATCAGATTAATGCATCATTCATCAACACATAACACAGTGTTTTGCTTTCCCTTGATTAGTAGATAAAAAGAGGAGAAGAAAAATGTTAAGCTATTTAGAAGGAGAGAGAGGCGATTAGAATGAATTGATGCTTCCATTTTACTTGCAGATCGTTGATTACATAAAGATGAACGTACAGTTGATGAACAGCAACAGAATAGAATATGTATGAAGCAAAATGAACAAACCTGATAAACCAGAATATTCAAACCGAGGAAACAGTGGAGATCACTGTTAAGTATCGCAGAATTTTAAAGTGTCACAGAAATAGCAGGCGGTTGTTTCTCTCTTTCTAGGGAAATTTAATTAAGAAACGATGATGATCCATAAGCTAATTAACCTTGCCAAGGTTTTGAGTTTTGACTGTACTGATGACCATACGTTGAAGAAGAAGGATTCATGGGATCAAGTCCGGCTATATTAATGAAGTCTCTATGAGGAAATGTTTTTAAACCCAAAAAATCTCTTGTCAAACCATCACTTCCTCCTACATTGGCAGTACTGCCACGACTAACTCTATTTTCATCATTTCTGCTAAGTTGGGATTCGGTTCTTCCTGAGAGCTGAGTTTCTTGAAAACTACTGTATCCTTTTGGATTCAATATCCCATTCAAAGCTTCATCAAAAGATGAAGATGACCCATCAAACCCGCTTGCAGAAGACAAAGTACTCATCATGTCATGGAAAAGAGAAGGAGCTGCAGTTCCAGTTCCAGCACCTGCACTACTTGCAGCAAACTGTTCCATGTAGCCAGAGGTTACAGCAGCTTTATTCCCAAAAGGTGCAAAGCTATGAACAAACCCACCTGGCAAGTCCTCATGTGAGGACAAACCTTGACCAGAACCAGCTGTAGATGTAGCTAATACTGATGTGGAACCAGTGTTTTCGGTCATGTGAGTTTGGTGGGGTCTAACCATGGCCGCAGGTAATGAAGATGGTTTGCTCATAGTCACGCCCATTTGGGCTGCCTTCTGCAGTAATGCAGTTGCAGACGTGTGTGGTGAACTTGTAGGGGGCTGGAACGGCGAAAGTGAAGGTGAATTAGGGTTAGCGCTAGTGTTTTCATTGAACTGTGAAAAACTGCTTGCAGAAAATAACTGTGAAGAGAGATCTAACGGTTGGGGACCCTGACCAGCAGCCATTCCTGAAGGGCAAGCTAACCACGGTGGCATACTGCTTGTATCTGGTCTTGGATTAAAAATATGAAGTTGGTCTTCTTCTCTTTTCACTGATAGAGCTTGGAGGCCATGGCTCTGGAGTCGAGGAGGCAAATTGAGCAAGTGGGAAGCCGAAGAACTTGGCTGTTGTGAAGAGAAAATTGGGTTTGCTGTTATAGCTCTTGCACTTTCTTCCGCTAGGACGTCGCAGAAGGCTCTGTGAGTGATGAAACTGTCCCTTCTGTAACCATAAAAACAAGTAGAAAAGAACAAAAGGAGAACCCATTAAAATGCAGGATAAACAGTGTAAACTTTTTGTATTTTCGTGCTTTTTCTTCTCGAAGGACAAGAGACATGGTAAGTGCATCCATTAAAGGTTTCCTAATCCTAGCACTTTAAAGTATCCATTAGAAATTTAAAACTCAAAAAATTTTGATCTCTCTCATCAATCATATTGTTTAAAAAATATACGGGACATTTATTAAAAAATGAGAAATTTCTGTTTCTTCGTCGTCCTCCTCCTCAAACACAGACTGAAGGATCACAAATACATATGGAGTGCATATGCTATTACAATTGCTTATTTATACGTTGTTCTCACCTAGAGAAAAGTTTACCGCAGTCGCATTTATATTCTCTTGTGCCACAAATCTTGGAGTGAGCTTTCCAATCTGATTGAACAGCATATCGCTTTGAGCACTTTTCACATTTCCACTTCTTCTCACCATGCTTTCTGCTAAAGTGCTTCTTGATTCCAGTGAGGTCCCCAAGTGCCCTTGATGGATCATGGTGAACACATGTTGGTTCAGGACATACATAAACCTTCTTCCTCTCTACTTTGTTCGTTCTTTGTTTTAATCTACATGGCAGATTATGCCCTCTTCTATGAAGCTGAAGATTCTGGTCTCTTTGAAATCCTTTGTTACAGATCTCACACGTGAATCTGTTTGTGGCCATGAGACTTTTGGGAGATAAAGCTATCACTTCTGCATCTGGGTCTGATTCAAACCCGAGGACCATTAATATCCAGATTACAGAAATGAAATTTAAATGATGGGAAACTTTATGACAAATTAATTGCTTAAGATTTTAAGATGCCAGTGTTAGTTGAACTTTAAACTAAAAGACTAACCTGGGTTGCCAGGAAGACTTCTCTTCTTTGGCGGTGGAGCTTCATTTGTTGAAGACGAAAAAGACTGTTGAGTGTACATGGTGCCTGTTTCAACTCTAGAACCTGAAGAAGCACTTACTTCACAAGATGCAGAAGACAAATTAGACATGTTCTCTTCAAGTAGGAAACCTTTCATCATCTTCTCTGTGTTAATTTAGAGGATTTGATGCACGATAACACAAACTGCAAGATTCACTGATAAGACGAAATAGATTAACTTTTAAACCTGTGACAGTTGATTGTGCAGAGATCTGAATGGAAAGTGATGAAAGCTAACCGAGAAGGAGATTTCAGCTTGCTTCTCCCAGCTGCTTTAACTCTAATGATGTTTTCTTCCCTTTATCTTCTTCCAAATTCTTGAAAATTTAAGAGAAAAAAAAAAGAAAATAAAGCAAAATTTGGAAAAGAACAAACTAAAATATTTATAAAAAGAGAACGAAAAAGATTTGCAAGTAGATTATTCACTCGAGCATCTACCAAACCTTGAACTCACTCACATTCCTTCCATGTTTCACACAAAATTCTTTGGTTGCTAGTTGCTGACACCCAGAAGATTAAAAAAAAAAAAAAGCCATACAAAAACGTACAAATGAACCCGAAAAGAAAAATCCCAGATTAAAAATGAACAGAAAAAAAGAAGAGAGAGAGAGAGAGTTGTGGATGAGAGAAGGGATTCCTTTGAAGTCATCCACCCATCCAAAACCAAAACCAAAGGGTTAGAGGCTTGCTCTCTGACGTTGCACTTCCTGTCTTTTCCTTTTTTCTCTTCCCAGCATGTCTCAGAAAACTTAATTCTTTACTTATCGTACTTGATTTTTCAAATTATTTTTTCAACTCTCTCACTTTACAATCTCATAAATATAAAGCAACCATGTAAAAAGGTTGTAAGATTTTTTTTACAAGCTATGCAGTAAACAAACATGCCCTAGAGAGAGATGACAAGAGGTTGATTCGATTACAGACGAGTTAAAAAAGCAAAACATCTTTCCTCTGTGCTCTTACACGAGCATGATTGGTTCAGTGAATCTATAATTCCTGTTTTACATTTGTTGAATATTCATTAACGCATTATTATAGAACAATCAACTTCATTGGAGATATAAAAAGTATCCAGGTCGGTCCCCGGTGCTGCCCAACCCATCACCACATGTTTTATTGAGAGAGAGAGAGACAGATAGAGCGAGAGAGTTGTCAACTTCGATTATTCCCATCAAAGAATAATTGAATTCCCTTCAACTAACAGTCCAAACACAGTTGCTCTGCAAAATTATTTGATCAATAGGCCTTCACCATGTTATATACTGTTCAAATGCAGATATTCAAACCCACGTCTTAAGAGTGGTAATCTGATTGGTCCCCCCAGATTTCACCACCTGGAATACACATAATATATAAGATGTTCAGACCAAAGTTGGAAAACAAATTGACCATTCGTCCATCCAAAACTTTACCACGCACCCAGTTAATGAATTATATATACAAGGCACTAAGCTACAAATAATGGGACTTTGTTTTTGGAGATACACTGTCTCCATGTCTATGCATATTGCTCGCTCATGGTTTCAGTAGGTTTTGTCTTCATATATATATATGCATGCTCCGGCCAGCTCATCATTCCCTTCCTTTTCATTATTTTATTATCCTTGTCGAATTGCCCCTTAATTTTCTTTTCGATTCCCTTAATTAAACAAACAATTGATCTCACAAGCCATCTTTATTTATTATTTCTCTCTTAATTAAAGAGTTTAATTAGGTGACAATATGGAAATATTAAAATGTTTACGTGGTCATGGTCCTTGTTCAACTTAGAAATATTTAAGGTAAATAAGGTTTGCCTCGTATATAAGTTTTAATAAACTAAAAAAATTAATATTTATATATTCTATCAATTTTTTAAAAAAATATTAAAATATTTAATATTATCTACTATAATAAATAGTTAAATATATGAATATGTATTGATATTTCTTAATTTAGTACGTATTTACGTAGTGCCAAACATACGCGTATGTAATATACATTTGTGCATTCATATGATACCGTTTACCTAATCTACCATCTTTGTTATGCCTTTTTTCTTTATAATGCTTTGTGTGAATCACTTACCATGTGTTTAAACTTATGTAAGAAAATTAAAAATGGAAAGACTCTCTTTGATAAGGTAATACAAATCTATGATAGATATATGAACAAGACAAAAATTGCATGTAATCTTGCTAGACTACAAATATATATAAATATAACTAGGCCAATACCTACTAAATATTGAGAGGTTACCAATAATTCATGAAATTAACAGGGGAGATAGAAATAAGGATGGCAAACACGTGAAAATAGATAAAAATCGCAGGTCTAATTCGACCTGGCCTTTATAAAAAAATAAATATTTAAAACGACTTATAAGTTTAGTTTAATACGCAAATTTATATGTTTTTTAAAAAATAATAATTAAAAAAATTATTAATATTATAAATTTAAATTAATTTAAAATAGAAGAGACAAAATTATTTGACATATAATTAGTCAAATGAGTAAAATACTTGCTTAAATCATCCAATATTTACTTATAAATTATTATTTATATATATATAGTAAATAAAATAAATAAATTCACAAATTCGTGCTTCATCTTTACTTTTTTATCAGTACGAAGCCGACCCGACCCGACCCTTAACCATCTCTTAATAGAAAGGAAAGATTTGTGAATGGCCGGACAAGTTGCTCCTAGTTTCGCATTCGGCGTGGCTTAGGGTTCAATAGATAGAAGAGACCCTTGCTCCGGGTTTTTGCTTTGCATGGAAAGCTAACCTATTTACAACTTGCTCCAAATGGACCCTAGGAAGATGACCTTTCGTACATCCAGGAGGCACCCACTTGATAATATCTTATTAGCTGCTAATCTACAACTTGGATTATTCTTTTCTCCTCGTGTAAAATTTACTTGTACCAACTCATCAGCCTTGATTAAAGATGAGATTTCATAACTCACTTCGTCTTTTGCCTGATGCTAGACATGAGCACAATACACTTGGAAGCAATCAATTGGCTATTCAGTTCAAATAAGATCTGGTTGTCTGCTATGTAGACTAATCAGGCTCATCCTAAGTGTAAAGATTCCTTAAATTGTTCTGACTAGATTCCTATTGGTTACATTTGCATATATATATATATGCACTAGTCAACGATCACTAGCGCAGGAAGCCAGTTTGGTTTTTCATGTCCTTCCTCAGAGGCAAGATGGAGATATCTACAGTTTTGATTGTTTTGTTGTGTTGTTTTCTGCTAAGCAATGGAACTCAATCCGAAGTTTGTCCCCAGGCAAAACAGAACTTCCAATGTCTCCAGGTTCCGTTGGCGGCAAGCCAGCCTTACAAAACTTCTTATCACTTCCGACCTCCCCAAAACTGGATGAATGGTATGAATCTTTAGAACAGCTTTAATTCCTTTATGTCATCCTCATTTTTTGTTCTGTTGTCGGTAGTGATCAAAGGTTGGTTGTCTGCCCAATGTCATTTGAAATTGTGATGACTCGTCCATTCAGATCCTAATGGTAAGTTTGTCAATCATTCCTATATGGGGGAGCCTTCACGTTTTGAACCTTTATAAGCTGGCGTGATTAGTTTCACAATTTGTTGTGCATATGTTTGATCAATTTTCAGGGCCGATGTATTACAATGGACTTTATCATTTATTCTACCAGTACAATCCACTTGGACCATTGTTTGGTCGTATTATGATATGGGCACATTCTGTATCTTACTATCTCATCAACTGGATTCATTTCAATCCTGCCCTTTGGCCATCTGAGTCATATGACAACAACAGTTGCTGATCTGGTTCTGCTACAATCCTTCCTGGGGATAAGCCTTTCATGTTATACACGGGAATTGATGAAAATGGTAATCAGGTTCAGAACTTGGCAATTCCTAAGAGTCTTTCTGATCCATTGCTGAAAGAATGGGTAAAATTTTCTGGAAATCCTGTCATAGCTACACCAAATGTGTTGAGGGTGACATGTTTAGGGACCCAAAAACTGCATGGCAAGGTACTGATGGAAGGTGGAGAGTAATTGTTGGAAGCCAGTTCAAAAAACAAAGGAATGGCAATTCTCTATCGAAGTAGGGATTTTATTCGCTGGAACAAGTTTGAACACCGTCTTTATTCAGCAGAAAAGACTGCAATTTGGGAGTGTCCAGACTTTTTCCCAATGTCTATTAATGGCACAAATGGGCTTGGCACTTTGGTTCAGGATCCAAGTGTAAAGCATGTGTTGAAGATAAGTTTGTATTTCAATCATCATGACAATTATGTACTAGGAACTTATGATCCTGAGATGGAAACGTTTTCTGTTGACAATGATTTTGAGGGAAAAAGTTCCGACTTGAGGTTGGATTATGGGAAATTTTACGCTTCGAAACATTCTTTGACAGTGGCAAGATCAGGAGGATACTGTGGGGATGGGTAAATGAGTCTGATAGCACAGAAGATGCGATTCGAAAGGATGGTCCGGCGTACAGATAATTCAAGTAAAACTGGAGACATTTGCGAACCTAAAATTTTCTACCTGGATCGCAACTGGTGAGGATTACATTGATGAACCTTGACGATATCTGTATTCTGCTTTGCAGCAGTTCCTGGGAGAATATGGCTTGATAAAATTGGAAAGCAATTGGTCCAGTGGCCGGTTGAAGAAATTGAAACACTACGAGACAAACAAGTCAGTATCCATGACAAGAAACTAGAAACTGGGACAGTTGTTGAAGTTCCAGGAATCACTGCTTCACAGGTACATAATTCAGACTTAAATTTCACCAATTGCATAACTGATCAAAGTTTTTGTTTGCATTTTCATAATTATTTTACCTTTTAAGGTCGATGTAGAAGTAGAGTTTGAATTGCTTGAACTGGAAGAGGCTGAGTTCCTTGACCCTGCTGTGGTTGAGCCGCAACAACTGTGCAACGATAAAAAGGCATCAGTCCAAAGCAGATTTGGACCATTCGGCCTATTAACTTAGGCCACAGAAGACTTGACAGAACAAACAGCAGTTTTCTTCATAATTTTCAAAGGCCACAGTAAATACGTTGTGCTTATGTGCAGCGACCAAAGCAGGTCTGTTTCCCATCCAATAGTTTTCTATTCCAAGCCCAACACTACAACCAGCCGCCATTTTTATGTAATCTGAGCTTTACGTTCAAAGCTTTGTGCTGCTAACAGATCTTCTCTAAAGAAAGACATTGATAAAACCACATATGGAGCTTTTGCAGATATCGATCCTCGCCACGAAAAAGTTTCGTTGAGAAGCTTGGTATGTTGACACGGACTTGTTTCTGGTTATTCTTCCCTCTCTGGCTCTAATATACTTAGCTTTCAACTTTTGCAGATAGACCACTCCATTGTTGAGAGTATTGCAGCAGGAGGGAGAACTTGTATCACAACCAGAGTTTACCCTGTCTTGGCTACTGGAAAAGAAGCCCGCCTTTATGCATTTAATAACGGAACTGAGAGCATAGTTATCTCAAGTTTGAATGCTTGAAGCATGAATGAAGCCCACCTCAGTGACAGTGAGGAAAAAACTTTTAGACTATAGCAAAGATTCTGAATCTGTGCTAAGTTGATGACTTATGCTGCTGTTTTCCGATCAAATACATTCTCCTCGAAATAAATGATTTTTCGTTCGTCAGAAAAATCACTTGCCGGGACTTCAGCGATTCTTTATCGTTCGATGTCATTGATGTTGTTTTCCCATAGCAAACAAATCATTTCATTATTGTGTAATTGTCAATGTAATGCAATTCGTTCAACATGCAGAGATTAAGCACATAGTGGAGACATTTTTCTGTGGGCTATGGGTTTATGCTGGTTAGCAAGGGAGTTACGGCCAGTCATTCAGATTAACAAAATTATCTATTCTCTCTTTCTATGGAGCAGCTTTACAGTACAGCTTACTTTTCCAATCTACCCAAAACTGGACTAGTTGTACTGCTTTAATAAAGTCCATTTCTCTTTTTATCAGAAAATAAGAGCTTTGATTCCGAGGTTTCTTAGGAACAACGTCAGTAATTTGCGTACCAAACTTGGAAGCTTTCAACATTAGTGGTTTGCTGGTCTGGTTGTCTTCCATGTCCCCAATTTTGGTGGGTTGGCAACCAAAGCCCTCCTTAAGTTTGTCCGAAGTTGGCAAAAAATGTAACATGGGCAAGCCCACTTGCACTAAACAATGGAACTACCAGGGTGAATATATCATCATTGTTTAGTGACAAATTCGTGAAGAAAGCCGTAAATTTGTTGACGTCGAAGCTTTCAAGGGTTGAGTGTTGGGAAACGAAACTGACTATTTGTATTTCATCCGTCATTTGTGGACCCGAAATAAATGAAAATTTCCAAATAAATCCCCCAAAAAGAAAAAAGTGAGCGTTGCACGTGGCAAATTGACGAGTGAGATATATATGTATATATGTATCCATAATATTCGCAGGTGAATGATCATGACATGGAATGAAAAGATAGATACAGAGAGAGAGACACGTAAGCTTGGGCCAGAGTTCCGTTGGATCAAGAAATTTTGGCAGGGTAACCGCGTATATGGATTCCTGTTAATTTCTTCTCACGGACAAGGAGAAAGATGAAGGAAGAGAGGGGAAAGAAAATTACAGAGAAAATAGTCGAGGATCAAAAATAAGCTAACATTATTAAAAGCCGCCCCAGAAACTCTAATCCTATCATAAACAACATTATCTACCTCTTATTACTGGCTAATCGTAAATTTGAGCCAAAACCCTTATTTTTTTTGGGGGGGCGTTCTTTAACTCACCGGACAAGGAGGTTTTTTTTTTAAGAGGGGAAGAGAGAGACTTTTCAGGAATGAGCAAGGATGATGGGGACCCGGAAAAGAGCGGGTCGAGACCGTCATCAGGACCTTACAAATGGGTGACTAACTTTCATCGTGATCTGTTGGCGGGAGCGATGATGGGCGGCGTGGTGCACACTATGGTGGCCCCAATCGAGAGGGCGAAGCTTCTTTTGCAAACCCAAGAGAGCAACTTGGCCATTGTTGGGACTGGACGGAGAAGATTTAAGGGCATGCTTGATTGTATTGTGCGTACAGTTAGAGAAGAGGGAATTTTATCTCTCTGGAGAGGCAATGGCAGTAGTGTTCTTCGATATTATCCTTCTGTTGCGCTTAACTTTTCTCTAAAGGTACAGATTCATCAAGAATTTATCTTGATACTTATTTTAGTTTCTTTGCGTGTCATTTTGGATGCTATTGTTGAATGGAAGAATGTGTTGTTTCCTTTTGTATTGTTTAATTGTTTAATTGTTTGGCTTGCGTGGTTCTTATCTTAGTTTACTTGCGTGCTATTTGGACGCTGTTCTTGAATGGTAGAATATGTTGTTTCCTTCTGTTTTAATATCTAATTGTTTAGCTTGGGTGGTTCTTTTCATTTGGGGTCTTTCGGAGGCTTATGTTTTGCATACGAAGTAACTGACGAATTGTTTGAATGAAGAAGTTGGAAGAGAAGTTTTGATTGGATGTAATAAAGATTTATGGGTGATGTTATTCATAAGAATGGTAACGATAACATACTAGGATACGCAGTTGTTTGAATGAAACTAATACAAAAAGAGTGTTCATGTTGAATCTTTATCTTGTGTGTACTTTAGTTAACCAAAGGTACCCCTATTCCATAGGTTCACCTTGTTTAATATGATGGATATATCTTATTCTTGAATTTAAATGAACCCCTTGTGATATATTAGCTTGTAGTCATATTTGAAAATGGTCACAATGGAAGAATATGTGGTCTTGAATGGCTTTGTTACTGGTTTTGTTGTTGAAAAATAGGTAAGATTTGCTATGGCATGGGTTCGTATTAGCTATTTGCTTTGCTTAATTTTAACCCAAAAAAAAAGCGAAAAGCCTACACTTTTGGTAATACTTCTTTGCTGACATTCTCTGGCCTCGTTTAATTTCTCTAGTGTATTCTATATTTCCAAAGTCCTCCTAAGTTCCAGAGATGTTGGCTCATAATTCTTCATTAGCTTGTTAGCAGTTCTCTTAAAATTAATGATAATAAAGTGAATCATTTTTTAAGTGTACTCCATCATAGTTGTTATACGTGTTCTTTCTTAACAACTCTATTGTTTGCTGAATAATAATTTCAATCTTTTGTTTCCCTGTTCTCAGAAGGAATCAAATAAAGCTATGAGTTTGGATTTTGATGAATGGATTTGTACAAGAAAGACAGCAAGATGTACGTATAGAGTCAAATAGCAATTATGTATCAAATGAAAGTTTGTTGTATGGTATCCTTCATTTTTGCAGGAGATAAGTTAGAATAGTCTTGAAGACAATTGAGGATAATGAGAGGATTATGTAGACGTGACCCTTCTTGCAATTATTATTGGGTTATTAACAAGAAAGGTTTAGAAGGACCTAGAAAGGACGGAGAATTGGCAGAGGATGTGAATAAATGTAGCAGTGATACACTTTCAATTTAATATCTTGCTTGTCTTAGTCCACGAGTGTTTGTATTTAAGTACTTTCACGGATGGTTGGGTCTTTGTTTATTTTCTGATCCTATGATCAAGGATGGTTGGGTCTTTGTNATGGTTGGGTCTTTGTTTATTTTCTGATCCTATGATCAAGGATGGTTGGGTCTTTGTGTATTTTCTGATCCTATGATCAAGAAAACTATGTAGCTCTAAAACTTTTAAATTGTGGGTTTCAATTTCTAGGTAAATAATAGATAGTGAAACTATACTAAGTCAGTGGATGCTATATTACATAGAAGGAATTATCATCATCTTCCTGCAATCAGAATACAACCTCGGATGATTTGAAACTTGGTGTTTTATATAGTTCATAGGTATCATATAATGAAAAGATAAATTTGAGTTATTCTACCTAGTAGGTAATGTGGATGCCCATATTTGTGTTATTTCAATTGTAAGACATGACTTGGGGGAATGATTTTGCCTTGCTGACTGAATTTTGAAATTATATTCTGAAATTGGGGAAATGAGATTTTGCTTGTGAAAAAGAGATGGCTATACACAGGTAATTAAGGTGTATCAAAGTCTTTAGATATTTGAGGGAAATTTCCAAGTAATCAAGGAATATCTCTGTGTTATCATTTTCTTTTGTCTGAATAATGAATACTATGATTCTTTTGCAGGATCTTTATAGAAGCATTTTAAGGAATGGCAACTCTCAAGATGGTAATTTTGTGTCTGGTACATCGGCGAACTTCATAGCTGGAGCTGCAGCTGGTTGTACAACATTGATCTTAATCTACCCACTTGATATTGCACACACCCGTCTTGCTGCTGATGTTGGAAATACTGAGGCTCGTCAATTCCGAGGCTTCTACCATTTTCTGGCAACCATAGTCAAGAAAGATGGGATACGGGGAGTTTATAGAGGTCTTCCTGCCTCCCTACAAGGGATGGTTGTTCACCGGGGCCTTTACTTTGGGGGCTTTGATACAATGAAGGAGAGATTGTCTGAAGAATCTAAATCTGAATTGGCATTGTGGAAACGTTGGGTAGTGGCTCAGGCTGTCACAACATCAGCTGGATTGTTATCATATCCATTGGATACAGTTCGAAGGCGGATGATGATGCAATCTGGCTTGGAACAACCAATGTACCATAACACACTTGATTGCTGGAGGACCATCTTTAGGAAAGAGGGGGTGACTTCATTTTACCGTGGAGCAGTTTCAAACATGTTTAGGAGTACTGGTGCTGCTGCTATTTTGGTTTTGTACGACGAGATCAAGAAGTTTGTGAACTGGGGTGGATTTTAGAAGGAACTAAATTATTTTGGCAGTTTTTTCATCTCAACACTTGAACAGAAGAATGAGATAGAATGAGGTTATGAGTACTACAGCAGGAAAATCTTGTAAATTGCAAGTGAACCTGATACAGTTAACATGTAAACACTCACTAGATGACACTCATTTGCAACGTCAGGTTTTGAGCTCTGCAATCGACGCCTTGATTTTTTTTGGGTTAACAAATAAAGGAATGGGAATGGAATGTTCTCTACAACATACTTGGTTGGAAAGCCTCTGTCATTTCCAAACAAAAGCAAGCACAGCTTATTCTTGTTTGATATAATGATTATGTCTCTAAGATTCTGCCTTTACACTTGTGTACGAACATGGAATGTAAGAGTAGTGTAGTGTGCTGAGTGCTATTGATGACAGAATTATTAGTGGAAAACATGAGTTAATGAATGAAGTGAACCGAACTGAAATTAAATCTCCCTGTCCAATCTGTGTGTGGCTGTCCAGCCTTACCTTATTGATGCACGCAACATATTACTCTCGACAAGGCTTTTTTTTTTTTTTTTAATTCCAAGTAGATGCAAATACAATAGTAGCATAGTAATACTTGAGTTGTTCTCTCTTGTTTGTCTTGCAAGTGATGTAAGCTTTAACTCTCTATGTGTTGTTGCAAAGGCAGTGTAGTATTATTCTAGGGAAGGCCATAACTGGAGTGGTATTTGATATTGAAGCAAAACAACAGGTGGGTTTCATGTCAAACCAAATAGGGTTATGATAAATTAGGTATATTTTTTGCCAATATAAAATACAAGGAAAGTAGTGGGACATTGAAGGCATGACTTCAACCACTAGTTTGTGTAGAAAGAGACGAATGAAGTGATGACATAAAGTAGTTGGACGATGCTTTTGGAACTTTAGACTTAAAAAAAAAATCAGTTTTATAAAAAAGTGCAAACCCAAAACCCTGCCATCAGTGGGATACTTGCCTTTCCCAATTTCTATTTTCTTAATCGAATAAATTTTGTGATTATGGAAGTAGTAGAACCCATACCATGTGTAATATAATATATCTGCCTCTCTCTTCTTAATAGAGAGAATCTAGTGTAGATTCTTCTTACGTTAGGGTTGTAAAGTTTCCAAATGTGTTCCACTTGATGGTGTCATTATATCGTAAATCATAAATCAAGGCCTATGCATGCCTGACAAGTGCGATTTCAGTATTAAAGAATAAAAAAAAAAAAAAAAATTTACTAACTAACAATAAAATTGTCTTCAATAAGCATAGCTAATCATACATTTAAATATTTTAAATTATTTATTAAATTTTTATTTATATTTTAATTATTTAAATATATTTTATATTTTAAATTATTATTATTATAAATTATTTTAAATTTTATATTAAAGCATATATGATTTTGTGCATGTATATTAACCGTTGCTTTAATTGATTAATTAATCAATTAATTAATAAAAGTGGGAACAGAACACTTTTGAATGGGGGTTGTGGTTGTGGATGGTTTATGTTACTGTCATCAGTCGTCACTAACCTTAATGTGCAATGCAATCTCTCTCTCTCTCTCTCTCTTCCAAACCTAAAGGAAGGAAATCCTGGTCCCATCGGAGTGGGCTATCCTATCCTACCCTGCCCTACTACCCTAATTTTGATGATTGCTCATATCCCACCTAGTTTATTCTGAAATAGGAAACCACGACCACCACCACCACCACGACCACCGCACCTCCTCCCTTAAAAATGGTTGAAAGTTGATCGGTACCGCTTTTCTTTATAATAATTTTGGTATATGTGATATTCATCTTAATATATCAATACTACATGTATATATCTGGTACTGAAAATGGGACTGCAGCTGCAATATTTTGAGGGCCACGGCTTGACGCTGCTCTAATTGCTGTCTCATGGCATGGCGACAAATTTCAGCCTGTCTTTACCTTGCCAAGTTTTATAGCTCGTTTTCTCTGTCCCCTCGTGTTATTTTGTCAACAGAGTTTTCAATTCAATCATCCTAGCTCCTTTGCTCCAGCCTATTAGTATTAGCTATCAAGGATGCTCTAAAAAGACTAAAACACCCCTAATTGAAGCATGAAATTACGACTTAACAGAAGAGAATGGTATCATATCACACCCTACCATACCATAACCAACTACACAACTTACAATTCTAGAAACAGAAATCAAACGATTCAAACCCAAGGATTTGCTTACTTTTAATTTACAATATTTCTGGGAAAAAAAAAGAGGCAGGCAGATTTGGTTCAATAATTGGAAAAATTTTGTTCGAACATGAAATCTGGTAATGCCACTTTGCCTCGTCGTTACCGCCCGCCCCACAACTCAGCACTCAACAGTGACGGCATTCCCAATCTTCTCCTCGCCTTAAACCTTGATCGCAATCTTTTTAACCGTTCATTATCTTGAACATTTTGAACGGCTCTGATTGCTCTATCATTTCTCATGGGTCCCAGTTCACCATTGAAACTAAAGTAACAATCATAGATCAATTCAACCCTGGTGACGTTGAATATCAAACCCCTCTCACTGTTACCTTCTTACTACTCTAACCCCATGCTACCTTCATTTCCCAAACACCATCTCCATAGATTTCTTCTACAAGATATTTAATTAAAAGCTAACAATTTATTAAAAAGAAAAATGAAATACTAGAATTACAATACGAAGAGAGGAACTTCATTGATTGACATAAGAATCAGAATTGGCCACTTCTAATATTATTAACTAGGATTATTAATGGTAAATATATTCATACCCAGAGCGCCAACTTCTACGAGCTTAGGAACAAGGTGGCCACTGAGGTGGAGGGCGAAGAGAGAATCGAGGCCACCGACGCACGTTCCACCAATGAAAACAGCAGGCGCTGACGGATTACGAGGTGAATCTGCGTTATCGTGGTTGGATAAAGGGAGAGCGGAGATCTCGTGGTCGTCGAGCTCGATGACGGTGGGATGGACTCCGATGGTGGCGAGGAGTTTTTTCATGACAAGGCACATGCAGCACGACGATCGGCTAAAGATTATGACTGGGTGTTCGGATATGAGGCGTTGGATTTTTGTCTCTGTGGATTCTTCGCCATCGATGGATAAGTTAGTTGTCATGGAGGTGGAGGTGGAAGATGGTGAGGTAAGGTCAAGGCGGACGACGTCGTTGGGGTAACGTCTTAGGCCTTGCATCACCGGGGAGCGAAGAGAAATAGAGTGAGAATTGTGATGTCAACGAAGGAACAAGTTGAGTTTCCGATTTGCGTTTGTGGGAGTTTTATATAAAGAGAGGAAAGGAAGGGTGTGCTTGCTTACATCACAAAGTACTGTGTTACACCCTGGATATTAGGTTCTTTGGGATCATAGCTTTTGGGAATTTCGGACGCACACTCGCCATCCATTCCGGTGTTTCTTACGTGCTTTGACGTGATAGAATATTCTCTCCTCCTTCCTTCGTCTATTCCTAATTTCCTTTCCTCCGTATACTTTAATTATGCTAATTTATTCTCTTCTGAAGTGATACAAGAGAAGAATGATTTGAGATTGGGTTACACGCGCAGAAAAAGAACGCGCGTCAAAATTTGTCGTCACATAATAGGGTAGCTCTGAAATACTGGATATTTGCCGATGGAATTGGCTTGACGCAGTCACATGGAGCGGGGGTGTGAAAGTGGTAAATGAGTGTGACGTCGTATTGACACGGACGTCGAACTGTAACATTGAACTGTGACGTAACCAAATGCTAAAGCAAAGCGCAGTAAAAAAAGAAAGTCATCTGACGTGGAAGTAACGCTATTGGTCGGCGGACCCCACATTCATGACATAATCATCAGATTGAAATTACACTTTCCTCGTCACAATGACGTACTATGACGGACACGTGGCTGCTCCTTTTACTTTCCTTCAGGCATGGAGATTGCGGGGCCCAGGGAGATAAACGAGTGGGTCCCCGCAGACTCTCGGGAGACTGAGTGGAGTGTCCAATGAGAGAAGACCACTTGGGGTTGGTGTTGGGTCGTGGTCCCCACCAACATAAATTGGAGGGTTTGGGGAGTCCTTGGTGGTGCACCGTTGATGGTGGTAAATATGGTGTCTGCCATGTGTAATGTCCATGAATTGGTGTGTGATAACTAGGGATTGCAGCAAGTAGAGCATCTAACCCATTGATTTGGTCCCACGTAATTCCAAAGTTCAGCCCCTCTTTAGTCATTCTCCCTTTCCCCTAGCCCCCTACGTTTACTCTAATTTTCTAATATAATCTTAAACCCATCGGGAAAAGATAGTCTGAATTGACTAATGTGGGATCATTGTGACTTTATCCTTCGTAACGGAAAGATTATAGATGATTGGATGTAAGGATTCAAGGGCAAAGGAAGGGAGAGTGAGTAATGGAAGAATGGACCGGAGACCTTTATATGTCTTGTGGAAGTGGTACTCGTGGTCACCATGCACAAGGTCAAGTCTGCAGATCAAAACGTAAGTTGTCGTCACGCTTAACATCAGCCATTAATGGAGGAAAACTTAAAGGCTATTGCCACTGCTGTGCCGATGCTTTATACTATCTCAAGTAGTCCAAAGAAATTAAACGATAATAAAAGAGGCTGATTCGGATGCCATACAAAGAACCGGCAATAACAGTACTGGCAGACGATTAAGCATGAATCGTACTGGGCAGTATATTTATTGCATGATCAGTAATCGGAGCAAAGTGCAACCAAGGCGCATCCGCGGATAACACTCTTAGATATCACATGTACACAGCAGATACAAAAGCTTTCAAATAGTATAGCTATTGCCAAGACCATGAAAGGACTTTGATGGCACTGCACATAGAATTAATTACTTCTCTTCTGCTTTAATTATTTTGCGTTTAGCCTGAAAGCCAGCTTCTGAGTTCCATTTTTTCCCCCTGCCTGCTGGCAAATTAATTAGTCTGAACCCTGCTTTTGTAAGAGAAGTTCACTTTGCGATCGACGTTGAACATGGCGAAAAGTTGGTTTACGATAATTCTTCGCGTATTAAACTGTTCTTGGGCCCTGCCGTCAATGAATTCAAATGCAATGAAGTGCCACTAATTTTGATTATCAATAATTTCATATACAAGGATCAGTTGACTCAAGAGGAACTGTTGAAAAACAGAGGCCTGTGCGCACTGGGCATTCAGTTCTTGGTGCATGACATCCTACATGACTTCAGCTTCATTGTCGAGTTAAGTAAACAAGCCAGTCTTTCAAGTGATCTGTGAAAGTGATGCTCCAATCCACGACCTTCCTGTGAGCGTGATTTCAAATTGTTTAGTTCTTTGTCTTCTTACACCGATGAGTTACTAAACAATCCCCACGTGAGGCATCACATGTCCGTACCTTCCAGAAGGCTGTGACCAGGAAACAAGATAGAGGTTGTACTATCCTCGTGTCAGATATTCGTACCCGGTAACCACACCCGCATCCGGATACACAGTTCTCTTAAACGGGTCCTATCCTATCTCTTTCATGATTGGAGCGCACGTTCCAATGGGCGCACGTTAGAGCGACACCCGTTGTTTGTTTATGAGCTTACCCTTTAAATCAAAACCACCTGTTTGTCGGCGCCCCTGGCTTTCTTAGTTTAATTTACGACTTTATTTTACCTCCTCGACCGAAGGTTGCTGACACATGGATGACGCAATATGCACGACAGTCATAGGTCAGGTGTGGGGGCCAGTGATGTAATGATCTGAATCTTTGTCGGCTCATAAAATATGCAGCAGGATCCCTCTCTTGCCGTACTTTCAAAAGAGAGGGACCTTCTTACTCTTGCCCAGATCAACACATACGGCGTGTCCAGAGTCATTGGCGATCATCATTGCATAGCGACAGTGTACGTGGCAATGGGATGACGTATGGCCTGTAGGAGAGATACGATGAGACAATGAAATACGGTATGGGGTGAGATGCAAGCCATACAAAATGGCACAAATAGTTGGAGAAAGCCCTAGAGAAATGAGGGCTGCTTGCTTCTTTTATCGCGTGATTAGTCGAACTTCCAAGGCAGCATTTTTCGCCTTCCTTGGATGTGGTTATGTGATGGGAAGAAGAGAGTGGAAAAATCCAGGGCATTGGAGCAGCAGGAGGGACCCCAAATAATTAATGGTATAAACATGTAACGGGCAACAAATCGAAGACGTCAGGTTGGGGGGGCTACGCTCTGGGGAAAGGTCATGGGGGGTTGGTTACGGCATATACGGGAATTTTTATCTATTTAGCAAATTTTTAATAATTGATAATTCCTTTTAGTTCCTCTTCTGTTTTCAAGCATATGAATGATGATGGAAACACTCCTTAGAAGCGTCAAAAATTCATCGCTATTATTTACTATTGAATATCGTCTATGCAGCATGCTTTGCTTGAAATTTAACGGGGTTGATTAGTAATTTACTGCTTAATATTTGATGGCGAGTAGCCTTGGGTCATCTCAGACTAATAATATTGACTAACTGAACGATCAATTTGGTAAATGGAAATATGGAAAACTTGGGCTCAATATAAAGTGTTATAGGGGTTGGATAGAATTTAATGTAATGATTTGATTTTGTTTAAATTGATTTAAAAGTTTATTAATTTAATTTTTAATTTAAAAAATTAAATTAATAATTTTATTTAATTAATTTTTTTTATTTTTATTTAAATTTAAATTAAATTGAATTGATATGATTGCAATTAATTGGATTGATTTGATTTGAACCAAATCAAAACTAATGACACCTAAGTATAGGTGTCATTATCACCTATAATTAATGTACAATAATGCAGCAGGTAAATGGTAACGTGCCAATCTGAATAATTATTCACTCTGTTTCCTTCAACTGGGCTAAACAATTTCGTTCCAATTAATCTAGCCCAGCCGAGTCCAGCCCATATGACACTGCACCAAGCAGAAACATCATTCTCTTACGTGGCAAAATCTTACACACTAAGGGAGATAAAATTGTATCATCAAGCCATCAAATCCAATGTCCAACCAAGTGAGAGTCACTACTGGACCCCCACAATCAACGGCCCAGCCTAACCCAGCTCATATGATTCTGTACAAATTAGAGACGTCATTATCTATTTCTTGTCCTATCATTTACGTGGCAAAATCTTATTCGGAAGAGAGATGTCATCAAACCATCAAATCCATGTCCAGCTTATTGAGAGCCAATACTGGATCCACAATTAACGGCCCAGCCCAGCCCGGCCTGTATCTTTCTGTACAAATTACAATCATCATCATCCATTTCTCACCCGATCACTTACGTGGCAAAATCGTATACTGCAGTTGTTTGATCAAACTGCCAAATCAATGTCTAACCAAGTGAGACCTACCGTTGGACCCAGAGTCAACGGCCCATATTCATTTTGTACAAATTAGAAACGTCATTCGCAAAATCTGAGATAAAGTTGTGTCATCAAACCGTCGATTCCTTATCCACCAAGTGAGAGCCACTACTGGACTCACAATCAACGGCCCAGACTAGCCAGCCCATCTATTTCTGTTCATATGACAAACATCATCATCGGTTTCTCATCCGATCGCTGACGTGGCAAGATCTTAACGGCAGTTGTATTATCAAACAATCAAATAAATATCTCACCAAGTGGGAGCTAGTGCCACTGGACCCAGAATCAACGGCCCATATCGGCCATCGTAGTCGCCTTCGCCGTCCTCTCCACGCAAGCTCGAAGCATGGGGAACTTTCTAGAACTTTTTACCAATCTTCGGACCCACGCCCGACAAATGGCAGAAGCTTCTTACAAATTTCAGAAGAACCTGGCACATCTACCAAAAGAATCTCAACCAAGTCTCTTTATCTAGAACCTTCTGTTTCATCCCGTTATAAATCTCAGTTTCTTTTTCCTTCATTTCCTAATCTCTTAAAGCTGAAAATTCCCTCGAAAATTTGCCAGACTAACCAACAACGCTCAGGAACAACTCTCTTAAAACAATTTCTGCTAAAAACTTGTGAAAATCCACATAAAATCAACTCAAAACCTCCTATTGGCAATAGCTATGGAGGGAATGAGAGTGAAAGAGGAGGAGACAGGGACGTTCGAAACAACAACAGCTGCTTCTGCATCGTCTTCTTCATCTTCTTCAAGCTTTTCGCCACAGCCGATGGAAGGTTTGCACGATGCGGGCCCGCCGCCATTTCTGACGAAAACTTATGAAATGGTAGAAGACCCATCAACGGATTCGATCGTTTCATGGAGTAGAGCTCGTAACAGCTTCGTAGTGTGGGACTCTCATCAGTTCTCTACCACTCTGCTTCCCAGATACTTCAAGCACAGTAATTTTTCTAGCTTCATCCGCCAGCTCAACACTTATGTAAGTACTCAAAGAAAAAAGTGCTAGCCTTCTTTTGTTTTGCGTTTGTTTCTACTGAATCTTTCATGAATTGTCCACATTTTATTTGATTTGTGTTCTCTGTTATAAGTTGGTGGAATTTGATTATGATCGATGTTTTGTTAGACTTTGTCACTAATCTTAATTCACCAATACTGTTATGATGGTTTGTAATGTTTTGAATGAATTGAACGGGTATCATGTTTTAAATTTGCCCCTTGTTTTCATAGTTTAGGAAATCTTGAATTTTATTTGGATTCAGTTGTGGGTTTTGCTTCTTGCCATGACTCTTGCGAGTAGATAATCCTTCAACAAATTCTGTTTTTCTCTTATTTGATAGTTGTATTGATCACTTGGTTCTTGTTATGTTAGTATGTGGTCCAATGAGTTTCTGATTCATTAATATTATTAGTCTGCACTAAGGTTCTTTCTAGTTTGTTCGAAATTATCCTATTTTCTGTTTGAGGAACCTTTTTAAGTTTTTTAATGTACTCTAATGTTCTGATAAGTTCCACATATTCATAAGTAGTTTTGTTTTTGAGTTTGATATCAGTATGTGTACTCTAATGTCAAACAATTGATACATGACAAATGCTAATCGGAGCATAATAATTTATTCCCTTCATTTTGGCTGATTAATATGAACCGGCTTTGGTGTTTTCATTGAGGATATTGTTTCCTTTGTTGATTTTCTTAATTTTATGCTCACTTTAGTGTCGCAACATGGTGCAGGGTTTTAGAAAGGTTGATCCTGACAGATGGGAATTTGCCAATGAAGGATTTCTGGGAGGACAGAAGCATCTACTGAAGAAAATCAAGAGAAGAAGACATGTCTCACTGAGTATACAACAACAAGGAGGAGGAGCTTGTGTTGAGTTGGGACAATATGGATTGGATGGCGAGCTTGAAAGATTAAAGAGGGACAAAAATATGTTGATGGCGGAAATTGTCAAGCTAAGACAACAGCAGCAGCAATCAAGGGACCAAATTGGTGTGATCGAGAATAGGTTAGTAAGCACAGAAAGGAAGCAACAGCAGATGATGACATTCCTTGCCAAAGTTCTCAACAACCCATCCTTTGTCCAGCAATTTGCTCAGAGGAATGCACACAGAAGAGAACTTGGAGGTGTTCAAATTGGAAGAAAGCGGACACTAACAGCTCGACCAAGCATGGAGAACTTACAAGAAGAAGCAATTTCTATGGCACCTGTAGGACTGGAAAGTGGTCCAGTTGGAGATTTCACAGTCCAAGATCAAAATGAAATCCCTACTATGGAGACTGATGTAGAGACATTTTTTTCTTCTGCCTTGGACAATGAATCAAGTAGTGATATCGTTAACCCAATTACAATTACTGGTTCAATGCCCACAAGCAGCAGTGGAAATTTGGATAGTGTCAATGAGACAATATGGGAGGATTTGTTGACTGAAGGTCTAATTGCTGGAAATCCAGAAGATGTTGTGGTGGGTGATCAGTCTGAAGCTGATGTGGAAGTGGAGGTGCAGGATTTGGTTGCACCTCCTGTGGATTGGGGTGAGGATTTGCAAGACCTTGTGGATCAGATGGGTTACCTTATATCTAAACCGTGACCAAACTCATTGCTGTAAAGAATTGGTTATGGCTAGATTGAGTTGGTCTCTGCAACTCCATCCCTGTTCCTTGTAACGGTATGCTTCATAATTCTTGTTTGATTTCTGTAGCCTCAAGTTTGTGTTCTTCTTAACTGATAACAGTACATTGTTTTTCATACAGCAGGGAATGGTGAAAGTTGCTAAGAGGCCAACATTTGTTCCTGTTCTTTTGTATCCTTCAACGATAATTTAGTTTCTGTTTTTTTGCTAGTAATATTCAATGTATTTTTGAATCCTTTACACCACTTTTGATATCTTGTATTTTCCTTTGGTGCATTTGGCAGGGGACTCGCCAACAGGGATTTATGAAAGGGGTTTGAACCTCTGATTTATTGTAGAGATGATGTTCCAGTTTCTGGTGCTTGATATCTGTTTGCACTTCAAACTTCAGTTACCAAATTGCATTACGTTTGTTCATATATGCAAATATCAGCCACGAGATATGTACAGACCAAATAGCTTGCGAAGACTAATTAATTTCAGCTTCCTACGGTTTAAACGTTGCTCGCCGGGGCTGTCTTTTTGGTTCCTACCCCTCTATTCTTCTCTTCTTCTTCTTCTCTGTTGGTCTCGGGCTTTTATCTCTAGTCCCCATAATTTGCAGTTTGCAACGAGCAATTGGTAGCTTTTGCAACAGTTTCAGTAAGCGAAACGCATCTTTTGTACCTAATATCAATATTTAGGGCCTTCATAAATGTTTTTTTTAATGAGATTCCTCGTACAACCTGCCTTATCCTTTTTGTAGCTGTTTATAATATAATAGTTATAAATGCAAAAGATTTGAAACCACAGGATGAGGGTGGGATTTTCGGTCTTCTTAACAGACTGGTTCTTTCCCTGTTTCACTAATTATATTAGCCCTGTAAATAGAACTTAGAAGCTCCAATTCCAAATTATGCTCTGAAAATATCGACTTAACACATAAACAGAGCTGAAGAAGAATATTCATGCAATGAACGAATACTTTCAACTTTCGCCATAGAAAGTACGAATGGTGCTAAACAAACTTCTTGGGATGCAAATTAAGATCCCTTTTGTGCCAATCGGATAACAGGACAGAACTCACTGAAAATGGCTGAGAGAGAGTGAGGACGGAACGCTTTGCATTAGCTTCGAGCATTAATAATACACGAGTCTCAACTTGACCGAACACCTGGGTTCTGAAATACGGGATGGAATATGGAAATAAGCCCAACTCCACTATCAATTAGGGACCATTTTACATGTCTGATTACGTGAGAGTATTGCTTGCAGGACCCTCAACAAGATTTCCCGGAAAATGCTTCGACGCATATTGACGAGCACAACCTCTGAAGAAGAACTTTAGTTATTAAGAATTCAGAAGACAATACAGTGAATAACTTATTTTTCTTCAACGATCACAGTGACATCAATATATTTGTATTACTCGACAGAGAGTGAACTGCCATTTTAAAAATAAAGAAACGGGTGTCCATTTTACCAACATATTCATTCATAAACAGACAAATGCCAAGTGCTCAAAAAGATTCTTTGTGAAACACCAACTGCTCCGGTTCCTATATATGTCATGAATCCAACTCTTTCCTTTATTGAACTGAAACCACAAAGTACTTTTCCATCTCTCAGAACAATCAGAGGAAACATGGCCTTACTGGACGAAATTCTTCAAAGATTGCAAATGGACAGGGAGTGGTTTTTCACAAGTAATCCAACAGGATCAACGATCTATCATCGTTTTTGCAATTATGGCAGGAGTATTAGGCTACCTGCATGGGCCGTATTGAAATTAAGGAGGGTTCCGGGCCCACTGGTAATCCCCCTGGTAGGACACATTCCCTTGATCGCAAAGTATAGCCCTGATGCGTTTTCAATTCTTGCCGAACGATACAGTCCTATTTTCAGGTCAGTTTGCAGCTTTTCTTCATGATATAGTGTTGTGTGCCATTTTCAATGTTTTCAGTAGAATGGCCTCTTGTCTTTCAGTCCAAACATATTGTCTCTGCAACATGATTTTCCTCCATTCTAAAACTTCATTCACTCCCTTTCTTATCAAGAATGCCGAATCATGAATTGTAATTGCCTTTCATGATTTTTCTCTGATGACACAAGATATTAATCTTTGTTGATAACAGTTTCCCTATTATTTCTGTTTCTTTTTTTTTTTTTTAAGCACGTGTAGATGGTAGTAAATATTAAATACT
This sequence comes from Swietenia macrophylla, assembly GCA_032401905.1. Lineage (NCBI taxonomy): Eukaryota > Viridiplantae > Streptophyta > Magnoliopsida > Sapindales > Meliaceae > Swietenia > Swietenia macrophylla. The sequence continues at coordinate 7,301,332 of CP135562.1, read as the reverse complement.
GTGACGAAGGGTGTACACTACTAGTCAGAATTTTGTTTCCTCCGCTTCACTTGCTAAAACAGGGGCAGTAACCAGGATAATTGGAACTTGAAATTGAAAACCATGATTCCATTATACCATGTATACCTTTGAACCTAGACACTGTTGCTTTGTTTAAGGCCTTTGAACCTAGACACTGTTGCTTTGTTTAATGGCTGCTCGCATTTGCTTAAGCGTAATTTGCCTGTCCTTTGCCAACTGGCTGCATCCGGCAACATCACAATTTTCTAGGAATGTATTGATAATGTTTTAGTGTAAAATATATTTTACAAAAAAAAAAAAGAGAAAGGATTAGATAGCAATGGTAAAATTAATTTTAATATTATTAATTAATAAAATATAAAAAAATATTTATTAATAATAAATTTTATTATTTAATTAATATAATAAAAAATTATAAATTTTTTATTTATTATTAATAAATATATAATTAAATAATTTTATTATATTATTAATATTAACGCGATAAAATTATCTTACTTAAAATTTTTAAATAATCATCGTGCAAGTCTTGTTGGAAGGTGAATTAGTACCACCAAGCTTGTAGATTTAATAAGTTTTTAAGACCATCTAAAGTAGACATTCTGTTTTTGGGCACCACAGTAAGATCTGGACTGGACGGATACTAACAATTGGCGTTGCATTTTCCGTGGAACAGATTTCAATCCAAACAGAAGCATTCGCTATCCCACTCTCCATCACGGGGGTCTTTTTTCACCATGTACTAACTGTAAATTCATAGAACATTTTATTTATAGCATTTATTAGAAATCGGCTTTGTGATTGTACTTTTATTGAGATTTCTGGGATGACAGATGGTCAACCATGCGAAACACAATATTATCAATCTACCATCTCACCTGGCCAGTCTAGTGCCCACCAGCCCGTCCTTAATTTGATTCTCCAACCCAGAATCTTGATACCTCTAAGGGAGAAGACATCAGTTTCTCCAATCTCTCTCAAAATTGCCACAGATGTGATGGCAAAAACAGCTTTTTTGTGTCAACTTTAAATTCTCAAAACCGAAATCTATCAGTGATTTTAATTGGCAGTGTTGATATCAAGGCAATGGAAATGAAGTTTCAGACCTCATCTTCAGCACATCTACTCCACAACCCAAATTAAGATGGATTTATCAGTTTCTCTCTTGATCATATTGGGCCTACTTTGTCCCCGTACTTCAAGAACCATTTGGACAGATTCTTAAGAGAATACCTGGCACTATGGACTGGAAAGTTGATAGGACTAATAAAAATTGAGCGGCCGGCTTGATGAAATCGTATCCAAGAGAATGAAAGAGAACGACCAAGGTTCAAGGGACTTCCTGTCGCAAATATGGAAGGCAAGGGAATCAGAAACTGTCTCAAAGGATATTCTTTACCCAGACTGCATCAGTGAAGTTACCTACGAGCACCTGATTGCCGGGTCAGCAACAACAGCTTTTACATTTTCTTCGATTGTCTACTTAGTAGCTGGACATCCAGAAGTTGAGAAGAAGCTGCTTGCAGAGATTGATGGGTTTGGTCCACGTTATCAGATGCAACTGCTCATGACCTTGAACAAAAGTTTCCCTATATTGATCGTGCAGATAGGAGGTCACCGTCTTCCCAAGGTATGGTAATTTGTGAATCATACTAAAAATATTTAGAAAACAGCAAGATTCTAGATGGATGCGTATGTTTACCATGATTGGTCTAGCATATCACGTGGGCGTGGCTAGCACTTGGAGTTCTTGCAGAAGATCCTAAGAACTTCCCGGAACCAGACAAGTTCAAGCGAGGTTTGATTCAAATTGCAAAGAAGAGAAACAGAGGCATCCTTGTGCTCTCATCCCTTTTGGAGTGGGACCCCGAGCATGCATTGGGCAGAAATTCTCCTTGGAAGAAATAAAGCTCTCAATGATACAATTACACAGGAAATATGTATTTCCACATTCTCCCAACATGGAAAAACCTTTGGAACTAGAATACGGGATAGTTCTCCAACTTCAAGCACGGGGTAGAGCTTACAGTTTTGAACCGAACATGAAGGTTGTTCTATGCAGTAAAACTTTGGGAAATTTATCAGTCAAGCTATTACATACCACAAATGATTGAAATAATTTGCTTCAGAGAAAATTAAATCATCTTGATTTTATAGAGGATCTAGAACTTGTTAATTTTATGAGATCATAGCTTTGATGAAATGAAACCAGGGATTAACCTATAATTCATTTTGATGAATTTCATGCAGGCAGCTAAATTTGTTAAAGCTCGTCCAAGCAGCAAGTGGGGAAAATTTTCGAATTCAAACACAATAGATGAAATATTTTACAATCTGAACTGCCATATCAAATCTTTTTCCAAAGATTTGTTGGGCTGTTCAAGTACAGCTTAATCATAGTACAGCTGATACTAACTTAACGCAATTCCCAGCAGCAGAGAACAACAAACTGTTGAACTTCAGAAAGCATAAGCATAACAATCCATCTAGTCATGCAAGCCGTTTCCCCGCTCCCTTTGTCTCATTGAGCTCTCATCCAATCGGGCCGGTGGGTAAAATGGTCTAGACATATTGGTTGAAGGTTCAGAACCAGCACTACTTTTTGAATCCCCATTAGAGATTGCAGCTGATCTTTTTAGGAACTGAAATTCATCCATGGACTGCCTTTGAACTCTATTTGATAAATAATTGATTCTCTGTTTTGCCTTCGTTGATTCGGTGAGGTTCATATAGTTTGGCCTACTATTACCCGTCTCCTCCGTTCTATCAGAAGCCAGGCCAGATACTGGAGTTGTAGAAGTACAGAATGAAGATGAAGCTGAGCTCTCATCATATCGAAACTCAGAACTTGGGCTTGAAGAAGAACGAGTAACTTGTCCTATGTGGGGAGGTTTTGCAGAAATCCTGGTGGTGACATTGTTCTTTCTGATCTTCACCGTGCTAGGTTCTGAAGATTTAGAGCGCTTACCTGCAAGGGAATCAGCGCAACTCTTTGAGGGTGGAGTTATCTCTGAAGGATCAGCATGTGATTGTTCCATCAATCGAGTCTCCCATGGCCTAGCTGCCATCCAACGTTCTAGCCAACTCCATCCCCAGCCGTTCTTGTCAAATTCTTGATTCCTGAGAGAGGAAATGGAGCCATTTGTTCGGCTGTTTGCACTTGGGTTTGAACTCCATTGCTGGAAACAAGTATTAGATTCTTTGCTTGGATTAAAGAGAGTAGTACTTAAAATTCAACTATTATATTTATCCTTAAAATTCAACTAATTATAGTTATCCTTTATACCTTTTGAGCAAGAGAGTATGCAATTGCTCTCTCTCTCTTGAGGGCACCTTCCTGCCTCATTTGAATCTTTCCCTTGATATCTTGCAATGTTCCCTTACTATCACACCACCCCTCCTAAAATTTAACGAGACCCAAATTTGGAAACGTTATAAACTGATAATGACATGCATGAACCAAACAGCTTTATCAAGAAACATATAAATTAAATTACCAAAAATTGTCAAAATTTAAGGTACCTCAGCATCTTTCAAGATATCAGCTTGGCTGCGCCTTTTATTGATCATATCCTGCACAGCCTGTCCCTCTGTGGACATTCGCACATGACGTGCCCTCACTCGAGCCTGAACTCGAACAAGAGCTTGCATGCACCTTAGTGTCACAGCTGCTTGCTTCCGCACTTGTCGACCACGAACAAGAGCTTGAAGTCTTACCACCCCTTTCAAGGCTCTCAAAGCCCTTCTTGCCTACAAATATTAGACAACAATCACAGATTAACAATTTTCCTCAAAAACAGTGGGCATATAATTTCAATATTCATCCCAATAAGGTAATAGGAAACAATAGCGGCTAATGTGTTTTAGAGGGTTGCTTCCTCAACCATGGAGTATGGATAGAGTAGTTTTCACTACTGCATAGACCATCACAGAATTTCAGTAACTTTTGAACTACCCTATCATCCACTCTCATTATTGCATAGTAGAACGCAATAGAGTAACTTGAAACCGCAACCTTAAATGCATACATCAAACTGCAGTCTAAATTTCAGACATGGTTCAGATCCAATGTATACCCATTTTTCAAACTTAGTGTTGTGCTTGTACAGATCTATCTAATCCTATTATATCCACTGCATGTTAACTTCAACTTGAAACAGCATAACAGTATTCAGCTGTCTTATAGTTGATATGCTCAACACAGGCTGAGAAAAAGAAATTAAAAGAGAGAGAGAGTGTGTTTCAAAATTACCAAGAAGCCGCGAAAAGCAGTTTGGATCCGGATAGCAGCCCATTCTTCACGGACAACCCTGAAATCCTTAGGAGGAGCACGAGCCACAGCGGCCATGGCGGCTGTGAATACATCATTACTTGGTGAAGAATCTGACATCTCTGACGCCGCTCTATGGTTCCCTTTGAAACCCTTCCATGAAGACCTTATATCCCCTGAAGAACTCCTCCACAACCTCCATTTCTTGCTCTTATATGCCACCTTCTCCTATAGAGAGAAAAACTGAGTGTTAGATACCACGTACGTGAACAAAATGAAGAAAAAGAAGACTCCTAATGAGTGCAACTTACTTGGTCATCTTTTTCAGGCTTTTTGAGGCCTATAAGGGCTTTAACCCACTTTCCTCCTGAAGCACCCATTAATGAAGTCGCCTTGCTTGAAGTGAACCAGCTTGTAACAATGTGATTCTTCAATATTAGAGCTCAAAGAACAAACTTTGTCTAATTGGAGAGACAGAAAAGAAAAGGAGAGATTCAAAGATCAAAACATCCAACAGTGGAAGATTGAAACTTGTAGCCAGAAGAAAGAAACTCAATAATTAAAAAAAGACAAATTGGGTAGTGTCAAATTCCGAAACCAGTCTCTCTCAAAAACCGGTGAAACCAGAGACGAGAGAGAGAGACAGGGAAGTGGGTTGGTTTTGTGGGTTAGTGGGTTACAATACATGGACCAATAATGAACCGTTCGATATTTGAAATTCAAACATAAAAAACGGAGTTATGGAGTAATCCCGCTCGATTCCTTGGAAAAACTGCGACTTTTTGTCTGCGTTTGCTGCAATATTACGAAGCCAGGCCCACTAACTTTGCAAGAAACCATGAAAAGGCACGAAACCTTCAGCCAGTAACGTTGCACTTTACATGAAAAGATAACAAAATAAAGACAACATGAAAGCCGACAAAGGATCTACCAAGTCAGTGCGTGAAGGATCCGGTGTTTTGCGGCAATGTTATATAATAATACCTGTGTCTTCTGATGTTTAGTGGGACCACTTTAGCACTGTTGAATTGGTACACGTATAATCACACGGTTCAAAGTTCTTCATTGGGTAGGAAATTCAAATCGCAGCTGACATTTTATAGTAAGAGACAAAAGATTTTGAATTAACACGATGATAGTAACAAAATCTGTGCGTTACATGTCCAAATTACCGAACAGGCATGTCCGTAATGCCAGATGCAACCTTTGGAATTTTGAACTAATTGGGGACATGGGTTGGGAATTGGAAATCAGTGATGATTTTCTACAGTAAGCTGGAGTGAATAGGAACTGCATATAGGTGGCAGTTAATTTAATTATGTTGAGCATTTCAAAGCGACTTGAAATGAAATCTTGAATTACTAACCAGTCATGGTAAAAAAAGATTCTGCTAGAGAGAAGAGAGCCACCAAAGCGGCTCATTTTTGAGTGTCGAGAACGCAGTTGGACTTTCAATGAGCTTCGAAGTACAAAACCAGATGATGAGGCGCGGGGAGCATTGCATTCAAAGAAAGAGTGCTCATTTACTGCTGCTGTTCTTAAATTTACTTAGTTACCCGGTTACCGACAAACAAGGTTGAGTTGTGCTCTTGTCAGGCGTTGACTACGAGATTGTTCTTCATTTCTCCTTATTCATTCTCTCCCCGACGAGTGTTCAATTTCAATTTCTACTTTCACTTTCACTTTCAATTCCAGCTCGGTTAGGATTGAATTAACTATCTTGTTTAGTCAATTGGGCTGATCATAAAATTTTGATTGGGGCCTAGACCACGTTGACTTGCATATGATCCGTGGGGTAGCCCAAAAGGGATGCCGCCAGTCGTCGATCAATATTCTAAGTCAATAGTCAAACACACAGTTCATTGAAAGTCCAACATAGGAACAAGAGGAGTAAGTTCTTTGCATTTACCAAGAAATTTCCGAAATTACAATGCAAGAGCATATTCACAACTTACAGAAAGAATTCAGGAAAAGAAACCCAAATTATGTTATTGTTGAGTGAAACAAAGAATCAAAGAACAAATAACAGGGGCAACCTATTTTAACTGAATTACTATTAATACAAAATCTCTTTAGCCTTAGGAACCACAAGTGCTCAACTTGCCTTGGCTCTTAAACCTTTTAGGCTCAGGATCAGACATTGAGTGGACCAAAATCCTCAAAAACCATGGTCGTTCGCGGTATTGGGATGGGAATGCAAGAAGTCTTAACTGGCAGAAACTGATACCCTTGGGCTAGGCAGTCCCATGCATGCGAGCCTAGGTGAGACTCGAATTTTTGGGCTAGGTCGCGGTGAAGGAATTGGGGCGCAGTTCCTCGAGCTGCCTGGGGTGACTCTAGGTGATAGGTTGACTTGTTCAAGTGCCTGGGATTGCAGATTTGTTGGATAGTCCCTCACACACCCAATGCGGGGTCCTACTCCACTAGTCCATTTGCATGACAAACGCTTGGCCATGTCATACACCGGAGCTTCCACGCTGGCTGCATTGCTGCCCACGCTGACTTGTTTGAGATCAGTTGTGCCGCACGTGTCACTGATTGGCTGGCTAACGTCCACATCGTCTGAATTTGATGATTTTGCAGTCGTGGGAAGATCTTCTGCCTCCAGTTGGTTAGACTCTATAGCAGCAACTTTAAATGACGATCTGTCTTCATCTATTGCATATCTCTGCAGAAGAAATGAACACAAAACAGCTATGAATATACTTCAAAAGAAAGTTTAAACAAAGTATGATCAATTACATACTTTTGTGCCTGACTATATCACCAAGTACAGATATGCAAACACGGCTATGCAGTAAACACATGCCAGCCAAGAAAAGAGATGTTGTAGGCCTGAATATTTATGTACCTTAACATTGCTTAAGTCCATGTTATGCTCCTCAAGGAAACTAATAAATTCCATAAAGTTTTCTTCAGTCGGGAGATAGTGACCGCTATATGGCCATATAGCCTGAAGAAAGCGAGAACAATGAGCGCAAGAAGACAAATAAGAAAATGTGGGTTGGTTGGTACAGCAAACATACCTCAAGCATACCATCGTGGGCTACCAGCCTTCCAGCAGCGGTTATAGCTCCTCCAGACAGGAAACTTGAGTGCTGAAACACACCTTTCTTCTTCTGTCCCACATACAAGGCTCTTGATGTGCTGAGTACAAAAATCCACTTACAATCCTCAGTAGTATTGACAAGCATCCCAGTTTGCCTGTAAATAAGCTTTCCGCTTTCTACAACCACTTCGAATGTTTCCCTCTCTTTCTGCAATTGCAAAAAAAGGGTGTCATAACAGAAATCAGAGAATGTTTTAAATAGGCTTCATGTGAAAAAGCATATAGGTGTGTTTGCATGAAGAGTGTGAGGGTATAAATAGGGTTTTGGAGAGGAGAGATATATGAAATGCAGCCAAGGGACGAAACTTACCGGTCCAAGATATTTAATGCATTGCCGTTGTAGAACATTCCTTGGGCACCTCTCAAGATTCACTTCTTTACCATCACCAACATCCAACCTGCAGTTCAAAAGGGAATTAAGTTCAGAATGAAGCGGTAAAAGAAGCGCAAACTTCACTTGCATACAGCTGAATCATGTAAGTTGATTTTCAATGCACATATTTACCAGTAAAAGAAAGGCTGGGTGCTCTTGCTGCCAGACCAGACATCATAATAGAAATGTAAATTGTGTCCATAACGATGGCGCGGATCGATCTGCAGAATACAACTAATTAATTAAGCCTCTCAGCTGAGCCATCAGATAAACGGCCTCCAATGTTTAAAAGAATTTTGTTTCATAAAAGTAATCAAATGTTTGAGAAGTGCTTATTTAGATTCTAAGAAAGCAGCCTACTTTCTATTAATAAAATGTTGTGTTTTGAACTGTAGCAGCAATACAGTTTAAAATGACTTGACACTACAGAGTAGATTTTTAATGTCTACCAATTTGAGCTAAAGCATTTGGTTAAGTTATGCTAATGGACTTTTCCCAAGGCAACTCAAAACAGAATGAGATCAATAAATTGTGTAACTATAAAACACAGCAGTTGATAAGATTTTTGATGGAAGTATATGAGCTTACAGCTTCAAGCCAGTGTTGCAGGGCTAGTTTCTGAGCCTTCTCATCCTTGGATAAACCTTTTCCCACCTACAAAAAGAGGACCTATTTATTAATCTCATAACTTGCAAACAAAACACATTTCAGTGACTTGCTAGTTTGTGAAAACCGAACAAATTACCTTAGCTGCTCTTGTTCTAGCACGTGCCCAACGTGAAACTGCAGTTTCTTGCTTTTCAATGTTGAAAAAAGACACCGAGCTTCGTTTTAGAGCTGCAAAATCTAGTGCCTTCCACCTACAACAAGTAACGAATATAAGACTCAATTAACAGAAACAAAACGACAACTACTCAATCATGCACCAAGAAATTCAGATTATCAAGAGACAAACCATAGCTCCTCAACCACAACTGCGCAATCTGCAAGGTTCCTTCTTGTCCTGTAGCTCTTGTACACTTTTTGAACCTTAGTGGCAGCAGCATCAAGCTCACTCACGGGCCTCGGAGAAAACAATATCACCGGTTCAGGGAGCAATATTGTAGGTTTATTTATTTTAACAGTATCATGAGCTTTATCCTTGAAAGCAATTGAATTTGAACTCTTGTTGTTAGAAACTTCTGATTTAGATGACTCAGGTACTTTAAGCTCTGGTTCCCGGGAATCCCAGCTCTTGAAGCTTAGAGATCTCTCTATTGCCATTTCGTCTGACCCATCAAACTTGTTGATGGTTTCTAAATCTTCTTTCTTGAAGCTTTTTGTTCTCAAAGCTACTTCTCCGCCTTTGGCTCCAAAGCTTGCGGACCTTCTAATAACTTTCTCAATGGTGTGTGTGAAACCAAAATACTTATGAAAGATTTCGCTAAATCTGGATAAGTGCAAGGAAAAAGAGAGACCCATTCACTAAAATCAAAGGCAGACTTCAATGTATAGTACCAGAACAATCGCCTCCAACGAATAGTACCAGAACAATCAACCTGCCACCAGAATGGAAAAAGGAAAAAATGATAGTTATTAACTTCTGGGAATTGCATATAAAAGGGGAAACCAAATGAACAAATGACAGGTAATAAATAAAAATATTGACCAAAATATAACCCAACTATGAAAAAGTCAAATATCATACATATGGCTCAAATTTGTTGTAGTTTGACTAAGAAACAGAAAGAGGGAGAAAGAATGAAGAGGCATATGATCCACTTGAGCGATGAATCAAACAGCTTTCAGCTTTTCATGTATCATCGTCAAAGTAGAACAAACCCAAGATAGAGCTATAAGCCATCAAGAATTGAGAATTGAAAATATAACAAACACAACCAAAACTATAACAACCCAAATGCATGAATAAGTATGCAACCAGATGATTAAACCAAACACCCATTTCAATATAATTGAGAATTGAAAATTCAGAAAGACTGGAGCCAAGACCTCTCACCTAAAAGTTCACAGCAGGAGCCCCAAAATACCTTTCTCTTTATCTCTCGCAACTTACGAAGAAGAGTAAGAGTGCAAGACCACACAGCACATGCGACGGCCTAGTTTATCAGCTTATATATAGTGGTGGGCTGTGGTGGCAGTGTTAACTTTTCTGCATATGGTCAACATGAAGACCATAAAAAATTCAAAGTTGATAAAAGTAAACATATTGAATTTAGCCAGACAGAGTAGCTTCATGGAAGTTTGAGAGAAAGATAGACGAAGCACCAATAAACTAAGCATGCTTTGTATGGGCAAGATAAGACGTGCAACTGTGGGCCTTTCTTGAGTCTGCATACGACTGGACAAGGTCTTTATGCACGGTTCCTGCTGGAACATGGAACCACTTCGATTTCAACCATAGAGATTTTCAGCTCTCAACAACTCGGTTAATTTTTGACTTATCTTTTTGAAAAACCGGATGATACGCCAGTGATACGTGACGATTACTCTTGCCTACCCTGTAAGACACGGCATATATCATTTGAAAGCACACAAATTATGGGTGGATGTAAACCAATCAAACAAAACGTCTATATACTATTATTTATTATTATCATGCTTCAGAAATGATTAATAAAGGGTAATTAATATTTTTTTCTCACATCCCACGTTAAATTAAACATGAATTAGTTTTAAATTTATAAAAATGGATAAACAGTACTATGTGATAGACAAAAAAATAAATGCTCGGTTTAACGAGTCTGTGTGAAATTGTAATCACTTATCTATTGTAACTCAATCTGTTTCTTTCATCGATGCCACAAGAAGGGTCCGTTTCTTTGATCTTAAATGCCGTGTGCTGTTACTGTTACTTCGCAATCATCAGCGTGGCTTGCAAATTATAAGAGTGGTTGGAGTTGTTGACTCAGTTCCCTTTCCCCACATACAAATTCTGCATTCCATTTTGCAGATGATTCATGTCCGCCGTGGTCCATCAGATTAGTTGGTCCTTGCACGGTAGCATGACCATCTAATATCATTCTGTAACTTGTCCAATTGGGCAAGAGGATAGATGGTCAATCTACCAAATTTTACGAGTCAACATGAAACGTAGAAAGAATTGGATTGGATTACAGATTAGGTGGAAACTTTTGCTGCTACTGCCCCACCTCACCGTCAGTGGCATTAACATATTCCTAGGTGGCGACTGTAAATTATTCTCAACATCCATGCCGAATTAATAGAAATTTTGAGCTGGAAATCAACGGTTGACTGTCAGAAGATTCAATGAATCAATGTAAATTATTTTTTGTCTGCACAGAAAGACATCTTTAATCAGCATAAATGAGCTACTTTCAACCCAGTAAATGCACTTGTAAATGTCTAATGTGTGTCTTAGCCATGGACATGGATCTTCTATGAAGCAGATATCGACTGTGATTTCTGCCGGGGTGGAATGCGAAGCCAAATTTTCATCATGTCATATGCAGTGAAACCAATCGCCACAGAAGGAACAATCTGACAATAAAACCATGAAACTCCATCAGTGAATGAATCCTAGCAAATCCAAGCACAATCACATGATAGACGTACCACACTAACACTGATATCAAGATAGTCCAATATCAAAATAATCACAAGTGACTACCTTGATATAATTATTGCTCAAGCCTGCAAACAACTGTTTCCATCCTTGATTTTGGACGATACTGGTCAGGCCTGTTGTGTTTCTATCTGTGATATCACCTGGGATCAAAGGGTTCAGATTTTCAACCAGTAAAGCAACATTTCACGAACAATTTAGAGTTCCAAAACCTCATAGACACACCGCAACACTCGGAATTCTCACTCCATCCATCTAACACGGTGCTCAGGCAGGAATCTCAATTACCTCACCGAAAGTATCAAATCATTTACTTCCCACAAAAGATATATTTGTTACAAAAAAGAGAGAAATATGAAGCACTAACACCATTGTCAATTATATGATACCTGCATCTGTCTCCTAACAACATTTAGTGGGTATGTGAACGTCTGGCCAAATAACCCAGCTAGAGCTCCACAAGAAAGACGCATTGCAATGGACTTCTGGTGCTCCTCAGGAACATGCCTTTTGAGCTCCTCATATATACAGAACTTCAAACAAGCACAAGGAAGGATTACAGTTAGTTGTTGGACCTGCTCATACAAAGAAGGCTTCATTTATTTGTGGATTTCTGAACAGAATTAGCAAGAATCAAAAGGAGGATGAATATACATTGGAGCAACTAAGTTCAAAAGAAAAATAATTAATGGTCCAAATTCACAACCATTGGACATCCAGTAGGCATTAATACAAGATAATTCGTTTCATTGAGGCAGTCATCAAGAGCACCAGATGTTTCAAGAAAACTATTAGCCTCATCAAATATTGAAATTAATATTTTGTCCATTGGAGGCAAACCAACCACCAACAACACATATGGCCACTGCAGCTCTGTAAAGTATGAGCATAACCAAAAAAAAACCCACACAAAGTAACACACCTACACCTCGATATAGACCATGAATTCCCCCTTCCTTGTAGACACTTCTAAGTACATCTTTTATGTCATTATATGCAGGTTGAGCACAGATACCTCTCATGCCAGTTCCCAAACTTCCTCTTGCATTGACAACCTATATATCAAGTTAAAAGCAACTTAAAAAAGGGACACATAAAATATTTGACCACAAGATTACTTGACAGTATAAAAAGAAAAGAGTTAATCATCTAAAAGATCGTGTCTACAATGTGTCTAGAAAGACTGATCTTTTGAAGGACAGACAAAATGTTTCAGCTTCAAATTTTATAAATACAACAGAAATATATATGTGTATATATATGTCTTTCTTGTTCCAGAAAAAAATTGATGGAAATTATTAGCAGAACCAAATTCGACCTAAGCTAACAAAAGTTCAAAGATTTCATGAGAAACAGAAATTCCAAAATCTTTACTAAAATATGGAATTAAGTTCCTAGTAACTAGCATTTTTCAATTATAATCCAATTTGAATTCGTTGTATCTCATAGAACATTAGAAACCAATGTATATAGACACATATGTATTGGTCTTTTTCGAATTTGAGCGGCAGATGGGGGAAAGTTTGACCGGCTAAATGATGTATGATGACTTAACTTTGAAGCACTAAGGTTGTAAAGATATGCACAAATTATTATGTATTCATCCTAAATATACATCTATAATGAAAAATAGGGTTAAAGATTGACAAAGCATAAAATATAGAAAAAATTAAATGCTAAATCTCCAACATGTTTATGCTTCCTCAGTATTGTACCACATGCGTACCAACTCAACTAAATTATTTATAATAAAAAAAAAACATTTTCAGAACAAGTTTAATTATATGATAAATCAGACTAATAAAATTATGTAAGTAGCATGACATACCAATATGCATTAGGCAGAGCACTAAAACATGAAACATAGTGTTAATATGTGCAACGTTATGCTTCTTAACTCACCTTGTGTCCGTTGCTGTCTTCAGCTATAAAATTGTTACCTTTCAGCAATTATTGTCGCCAAATAATTAATGAATAATGGAATTTTCTCCAAATAGTGACATACAAGATGATGAAAATGTTTGAAACTACATTTAATGTTTAGGTTAATCCTTTGAAAACAATGTAATGGACACTTTAGTAACTCATGTTGAAAATTAACAAGGAAAGCTTGTTTAGCACACTAGAACAAAATTTACAGAAGATTATATACAATTGATCAAGACATCAGTAACAAATGCGTGATAATAATGTAACGCAACACGTAAAGGGAAGCATACCTAACCAAAATCATAAATTGTTGTCGGTAAAACATAATGAATAACTAATTATCAATTCAACTGCTGTCTTGTGAAATCCTAACTTCCTCTTACGACGAGAAGCCTCAATAATGCCTATGACCACTCACCTGATAAGCAAGTCTTGAATGAGCCAAGTCTAAAGGATACGTGCATAAAACTGCCATTCCTCCAGCTACTGAACCAGCTAATAGATCTATTAAAAGCCGTGAACCCAACACTGGGTAGTTATTCACGATCCACACATGATACTGCTCATATGCCATGAAATGTAAGGCTGCATAAGGAACAATGCAACGAAAACTAGCTCCATTTCCTCTACAACAAAGATGAACACAAATTATAACACTTGTCTTGTCATAAGAAAATATAGAAAATAAAAACCAAAAATTGCAATCTTACTCATAAAATCCGTGAAAACCCTCTTGATTGAATAACTTCCTTAAGGATTGACACACCCCAAGAGATTGAAACCCTTGTGTTCTCGTCTGCACAATTGAGAGTGAGCAAGCTTGCCATAAGTGTAAGAACTATTTGGAAATCCTTTATAATAATCCATCAAGAAAAGTAACCCGTGAAGAAACAAAGTAGGCCACATTAGAATCAGCTAACAAGCAATATGCCAAGAAGCACAATTGTTGAAAAGTTAAAAACTTCCTGGAAGGCTAGAAACTGACTCAAAGATTTAAGTATAATTCGTAGTAAGCATCAACATGACCAAGTTAGAGACAAAGTTTTCTAGCTCTAAGAACTGCCTGCTGAGTGAAGCTCTAATTGAAGTTTAGACAATTGATTAACTATTTGCAGCACAAATAGACATATTAACCAGGTAAAAATAAAAGTAGACACACCATACACTTGACACAAAAACATTTTCATCACCTAATGTCGTCCCCTAAATAATTTGAAGAGGGATATTCACCTGCAAGAGTATTTTAATCCGTTCTAGAGGAGCAACAGCAGTCTTTGCAAATGCTCCAGCAGCACCTCCAGCAATTAGCTCCTTCACTTAAACAGGCAACCTATCAACATAAGAAACCTCTTGACAAGCTGAGGAACCATCAACCAATCCAGCCATATTTGTTGACAATGTAGACCATTAGGGAGAACCCATCTCAAAAGAATCTAACACAGACGAATTCAGCAATTACACTACCAGAACCTAAAATCCTTGTATATTCGACAGATTATGATACACTACCCACTTTGTAGCTTAAAAAACTCCTTATCCCACCGATCTCTTGGGACATAGAAAGAAAAGGCCTTTCGTTCAAATAACAAAGTCAATGGCCTAAGTATCATGTCCTCAAAATTAAGGTTACTGAACGAAAGAATGAGATTGCGATAATTTTGACTGAGTTTTTGTTATACATTGTCAATATTAATATAAGCACGTAATTATTAATCTTTTATAACAATTTCAATATTTTTGATAATTTTTTAAATTATTATTATAATAAAATCTATTACATTATAATTTAATATATTTATTTAATTAAAAATAAATAAGTTTTTATAATATTATAAAAAATACGATATAAACTGCAAAATATTTTTTCAAAATATATTTAACAAAAGAAAATTTTCTTTAGATTTTTCATATTTTTAATTACTCCAAAAGAACTTAAAAAGTAAGACGTGAGCCAAAACTCTATAGATATTTATATATAATTAAAGTTTTTCAAATAAATTTAATAATAATTATTCTTTCAATTAATCAAGTTATAAATAAATATAAATAATGATAATAAAATAATAATATAATTTAGTTATCATTATGTATAATGCATACTTTTGAGATACTGTTTCCAAAGAATGCCATTCAAAAAATGTGTAGCATGTATATTTAGGGGTTTTATATTCATGAATTACTATTTATGATTTCAAATTTACAATTTTTTACAGTGGGGCTGAAATTATATCTATAGTCACCGGCACTAAATTAAAAATCATACGTCATTTCATGATCCAATCACATACAATAATAATAAAATAATTTATTTATATCATTTTACAACATTACAAATATTATAAGCATAATTTGATAATAATAATATTACTAAATTTTTAAAAAATTTATACAAAATAGGATAAAACAATAATTATGTTATTCAAATATATTTTTTTATAAAAATTTAATAGAAAACCTTATTTTTTTGTTTTTAAAATACTAAAATACTCAATTATATGTGAATTATCTACTTAATTTAAAAGATGTTTGTACTTTTACGTTCTCCGCTCTTCCTTTCCTTCTCTATCACCATCTAATATCACTTTTCAAATCAATATATAATCATTAAAATGACTAATAACTTATATTGTTTATAATAAAATACAAATAATTACAGAAATATCTCAAAAATATTTATATTTAAGCCTAAAATTATTAAAATTTATCATTTTATCCTAAAATTATAAAAATTTCTATTTTGATATCAAAATTTTAATGATTTACATATAAATTCACTTTTTTTATAAAATAAGATAAAATTTTCACAATCTTTGTAATTTTATTCCAATTAAAATTACACAATTTTTTATCTAATTTTTAATAATTTCTAAAAAATCTTCCTACCACATTACCAAACTTAACTCTAAATCTATTGACCTAGATTTCAAAAATTTAAAATAATAATAATTTTAACTATTAAACTATTAAAATAAAATATATCTATTTTATTCAATTTTTAATAATTTTTATATTAAAATAAATAATTTTTTTTCAAAATAAAAAAAATAAATTTATTACCATCACTTCTTATTTTCCTCCTCCTCCTCCTTCTCCTTCTTTCTTTTCTTTTTCCTACTTCTTTTCTTCTTCCCTTTCTTGCTTCTCTTCTTTTCTTCTCTTTCTTCTTCTCCCTTCCTATGATTTCTAAAATATTTTTCTAAGTTCTACACTCATCTATTTCTATTTATGCTAAAAGAATAGACCAAGATTTTGTTTAAAGTTTTTTTGGCCTAAACTACTTTTTTCATAGGCTTGGGTATTACATTGAGAAGAGCCAGAAATAATTCAGGCATGTTCACAAGCCGCCGATAATTCTCTTCAATAACAACAAGATACATCAACAGAGAGGGCTTAAAACTGAAGGCAATGATTGAATGATCAAAATTTTTAGTTATAACAATTTCTTCATTGATCTGTCAGCAATAATCATCTCTCAACGACCCAGGCCCAAACCTCGCAAATAAATTCAGCTATTACAACAATCTCAACAACTTCCATCAAAATAATTCAAACACCGGTAAGATTAATCCTCGTAAAATCAAATTTTCAACTACTAAAAAAGCCGCAATACTCAAAACTCGGCTACAATAAAAAAATATGTAGATAAATCCTGACCAAATCAAAGAATAATCGAAAATTTTAATCGTTGAGGATCGAAAGTCGATCGAAAAGCTTCCAAATTTATGCAGAAAACTAAAACTCACTAGAAATCAATTGATTTCTTTAAAGGAGAACGGTCATGTAACTATAGCAAAACTATAACCATTCTCCTTCGAGACGGCAAGGAGGAGGTTTCCTTTGAGGCTCTCTTCGAATCGTCTTTGTATTTGTTCTCCTCCTTCCTTCGTTTCTTTCCTTCTCTTCGAAGGCACATTTCAAGTGCCGTTTATTTATTTTAAATAGACTTCTTGTAGCGGACTTTGACAGAGGAGGAGGATAAATTGATTTAAAAATTTATTGTATTAAATAAAAATTAAATTAATTAAATTTATTTTTTATTAATTTAAATAAAATATAAATATTAATTTAATTTAATTAATTTTATTTTTCATCATCAATTTGATTTAAATTAAACTAAATAATATTTAAAAAATTTAATCTTATTCAAACAAGGTTAGATAATTTATTATTAATAAATAATATTTTTAATAATATTAAAATAATTATTTAAATTGTATATTATTATAAAAATTAAAGTTTTAATTTAAAAATTTTATGTAAATTTTAAAATATTTAATAAAATAAATAAATAGATTATTGGCATTTTTAATTAGAATAATAAGCGGATGGTAATTTTCTGAAAGAAAATTAATAATAAAAAAAATAACTAGATCTAGAGACTGACAGTGTTGTGGACCCACCACGAATTCCCTCCCTATTCGTCCCTCCATCCTTCATTCCTTCTTCGCTTGCTCTCTCGCGTTTCTTCGTTACGAAGCAAAATCAGTCCTTTACATCTAGCTTTCATTGTCTCCCTCGCTCTATTGATTTATCCGCAACAATGCAAGAAACAGAACTACACGATTTATCGGACGACGCCGATTACGCCGCTTCTATGCAGCAAGTAAGCTATTTACGTTCACATACACAGTCGACAATCGCTCGTCGTTTTCTTGCTAGTTTCGATCCAATCGCTTATAATATTTCAGTTTCTAGAAAATCCGTGTACTGATTTGGGTTTTGTTTGTTCATGAATGGAATAGGGATCATCAAGCGTGATGAGGAGCGATAGCAGCAAGAGAAGCTCGTCGAGTGAACATGATGGTGCCGAAATCGTTTATTCGAAAGATAACGTTACAATACATCCTACTCAGTTTGCATCTGAAAGAATTAGCGGAAGATTAAAGCTAATTAAACAAGGCTCCTCTCTCTTTATGGTAACAACTAATTAAAATTAATCTCCTCTTATGTGTCTATAATATATATATATATATATATATATTAATAATTCTTTCAATTATATATATATATTAATAATTCTTTCAATGGTTCTTTTTGTATGTGATAATAGACTTGGATTCCGTACAAAGGGCAAAACTCGAACGCCAGGTTATCTGAGAAAGGTTGTTAGCTGTGGACTTCTTGTAACTACATTTGTTGCCCTTTGGGTTGGTACTGGTTTAAATGTCTATAAACTCTGAATTTTATTGTTTTTTTTTTCTTTCGCGGTGTAGATAAGAGTTTGTATACTATAAGGGCGGTGCCATTTACAGATGTGCGGTCCATTCGTCGACACACTCCTGCTCTTGGGTGGCAGTACATAATTGTTGTTTTATCATCAGGTAATAAAATTATTCTGGCTTTAAGAATATATACCATCTTTTACTCCGGCGGGATGTGATTATCTCTGCTCAATGGGATTTGTTTCATGTGATTATATTGGAGTTAAATTTCTTCTGATGTGCAATATCAATTATTATTTGTCTGTATAGAGAGTTTAAATGGATGTATTTTTGTAGGACTTGCTTTTCCTCCTCTATACTTCTACAATGGAGGAGTTAGGGAGTTCCTTGCCAGCATAAAGCAACATGTTTTTCTTGTGAGGTCAGTTATTATTATGGTTTATTTTTCCTTTTTTTTTTAATGCCTCATGTGTATGTGTATGGGAATATACAAATTATATCTGTATGATATTTGTCTATGGCCTAGATCCTAAATATATCAGCCATCATAAGCATGTGCAGAGATGTGCGTCTGTGTTTGTGCCTGCATTTGACTCTCTATTTGAGTGAAACAGAAGATTAGGTGTAGCTTTTCTGTTCATATTGGTTCATTTCATTTTACAAGGCCTGAGTGTGGCATCACATGAATGTTTGTATCATACGTCATATATATTAATGCATGTGCAGCCAAATTATGTTTGATTATTGAATATAATACTAGGGAGATCAATATTTAAGGGGTTTTACCATTACATTCATATTACACGGTGTATGCTATTTCTTGCAAGATTCTTACTTTATGTCATGTTTGCAGATCAGCAGATGATGCAAATGTATTTCTTGTTAATGATTTTGAAAATCCTCTGCAGGTATGTATGAAACTAATTTACTTGTTTGGTTCTGGCATATAAATGTACTAACATTACGTTTCTCTGATGCAATTTTCCTTACATATGGGGATGATTATTTATTATATGGGGAACTATGGGTTATTTTGACAGTGGAAATCTTGTTATCATTGAATTTGTTTTTCCCCCAAACAAAGGTATGTAAAAACTTGCACACCTAGTCAATGACTTGTCTCCGAGATATGTTTTGTGCAGCCTTTGAAAAAAGAGAAGGAAAAAAAAATTAGTGTAAAATATGTCTTTCTGGGGTCATTCCTTTAGTCTGGGTTTTTAAAAGCGGCATTATATATGTGTTCAATGTTGAGTTAGATACTCAAATCTACACAATTTGTTTGGTCAATGTTTTTCCTTGTTTTGTTTTGTATGATTGACTCTAGATATTTTAATCACTTGCAACAGAGGACTTTATCTTCTTTGGAGCTGCCTAGGGTGGTGTCTATTGCAGGTGGCATGTCAACACCTGTTTCGGTTGGTGACTCTCCTACAAATGTCGACCAAGAGAGGACCAATGGGGCCCTTGGCCATGAGAATTCCAGTATTTCTCAATTCAGTGGGAGACAGAGGCAAAAGGTTCACGATCCTGCTCGGGATCTCTCAATTCAAGTATTGGAAAAATTCTCTCTTGTAACAAGATTTGCTCGGGAAACAACTTCTCAACTATTTCGTGACAGTCATACCAATGGATTTGGTGCTTTTGAGAAGAGATTTGATAGCCAGCCTGCACAAGATTTCCCTCACAAGGCATCCGATGGTGAAGAGAAAATTGTTGATGCAATCCCAGTTGCCCCAGATCCCGTGGAGGTAATATTTTGTCATTTCATCAATTTTCTGAGCTATTTGGATTTTTTGTTAAGTTGTGAACATTTTTTTAGGTGTAAATCCTGATGCATTCATTGATATCATCTATCCTGATATATCCTGTTATTAAATAATAAAGTATAAAAACATAGAATTTGAAGGTGTTATACATTGATAATGATTGGGTCACAATTTAATATTACGCTTCTGTAATAACATCTTGTTTTATCCTACTCCTGCTGACCATAGTGTGCATTATAAGTTATTATATGCATCATATATATCAACTAATGCATTATTGGAATGATCTCAGGTTATTACCTTTTTTTATTTTTTTTAATCTTTATTGGATATTAGTGGTGCATTTTGTGGCTGGGTTTGGCCTTTGGGTGAACAGATTTTCTTGTCATAATGAACCTCGTCACAATTTCAAACAAAGCTGTGTGACTTGGTCATCTTTTACAATATTCACTGATTCATAATTAGTATTCACATTATGCATCAAGCATTTTGGTCATAGTTGAATGCTTAGAATCCCCTTGCTATAGTGAACACAAGATGCATCCAATGGGCAACTGTGAAAAGGAAACTGGATGCAGAGCTAAGGATGTTCTTTTCAGGTTCCAAATCCATTTTGGAAACTTTTGTCAGGCTGGGACTACATGCCTCTACACTTTGCCATATTAATATAGGATAATCAATTCTTTTTGTTATCAAAGTTCAGTCCAGAGCTCTATCCACCTGATTGCAAAAAAATTAGATTTCTTTTCCAAGGCCATCTAATGCAGACCTCTATCCATTTTAAACAGAAAATATCATCTAGGAAACACATTCATGCTGAAGAAGCTGTCACCAACGTGGGAACTTTTGAGCTAATTGATTGTAAGGAGGTATAGACATGAGCTTTACGTCTCACATTAGTTTCTGAGTTTGTTTCTCTTCCTTTTGGTATTTCTACCCATTTTGAAGTATGATCAACGGCCATGAGGTTTAGATGTTCATATGCTGCGAATACATGTGGGTGTGATTTGTTATTTGCCAATGTGTCATAATGTTTGAGTTATAACAATATGACTGACCAAAGATAAGTGTGTTTTATGACACATGACTCCTATATTATACATGAGCAAGTGTATACTGTTGTTATTGATCCTTCAATCATCAAGTTTGAATAATAAATTAGTAATGTGCTGATAATTGTGGACCTGAAATCTTCTCATGTCTCAACTTAAGCTAAGTAACCTGATCACCGGTCAACTATGAGTTGAGAAAATTGACTTCGCTGGGATGTTAGGTATATAAAGTAATCCCCTATGCCATTTCGTAACTGTTATCTGTGGCAATGTGGATGTTGGTGCTAACTGACTTTTTTGGTGTGTTGGATTGATAACAATTGCATCTTTGCCATGATATTTGTTCTTGGGCCCCTAAATTATATGTACCAGTCAAAGCTCTTCTTTTCTACTGAATTGTTTTGCATGGCCATTAAAGCTGTCTTCGTCATGTTACAAGACCTCAGCAGCTGGTGAATCAGTTTATTTGACATCAGTACTTTTATTTATATTTCTCAATGATTAATATGAAATCAGTAATTATGTATTGCTTTCCTCTCTTGGCAGGTTGATAAACTAGCACTAGTATGGGGAAAACCACGACAGCCGGCCTTGGCATCTGAAGAGGTAAGAGATATCTTTCCCGAAGATAAGTTCTCTGTCTAACTTTGAATGCTGGATGATGGACTTTAAATATGAATTTTCTGTCAGATTACATATTTTCATCTCTTAAAAGGGATTTGGCTGCTTGCAATCGTGTTTTAATTAAATTAACCTGTTTCTGGAAGCGGTTTAAAAATATTTTTTATTTTGGTTGTTTTGTATGGATGTGTATGTTAAGGTTGTGAGATCCCAAACACTTGCTGTACATGTATGAGGCAAGGTCAAATTGCATCTGGCATAAAGATTTCTCAATTTTACACTGCTCAATTTCTTAGATGCAATTTATGATTCACAATCATACCTTTGGATTTCATACTCAGCAAATTGGAGTTATTTGCTAAATATTTATTAAAAATGAATTTTACTACATAGGAAAATGCGAGTTCATGAATCGCTGGTTAAGATGTGCGATTAACGTAATATTTAATGCATGTTATATGTATTGGGTATAGTGGTTTTAGGTTTACGTATAGCATGTTTATGTATTTGCTTTGTTACTTGGAAATGCTTACATTGTCAGATAAGTAGACAGCATGGCAGCTATGGCACCAAGATTATTAAGGCAATTACAGATCTGCCCTACCAAATTGTCAATACGTGTTTGCATTTAAGTTTTGGACTCTATATACATATGCTCGACTAATCTTGTACCCACTTCAAATTAGGATGCTCTGATATATTTACCAGTTAATCATGATTGTCTGCCTCACCCCTCTAACTGTACAACCTTTCACCCAAACAAGAAAAATTCTGTAATCAATGGCCTGTTATTGTGCTGGAGCTTGCAGTCAAAGATTGGTAGCTTTGGCTCTTATGTATCTGCTGATCTCTTTGATATGTGCAGTGGGCAACCTTTTTGGACAATGAGGGGCGAGTTATGGATTCAAAAGCTTTAAGAAAGAGAATATTCTATGGGGGAGTTGAGCACAAATTACGGAGAGAGGTTTGTATTCCTTTAAGGAACCTGTGTTGATTGTTCTGTCTTTGTTTAATTATGCATCTTGCTTTTGAAACCCCTGATAATGTTTGTAGGTCTGGGCATTCTTGTTGGGATACCATGCATATGATTCAACATATGCTGAGAGAGAGTATCTTAGGTCCATTAAGAAGTCAGAGTATGAGACGATAAAAGCCCAATGGCAGGTTCATTATAAATATTCATCTATTCTTTTTTTGGTTTATTGTAATTCCTTTTCTCTTTTTTAAATTAACCTAGTGGACATGACATGTGCCTACTTAATCTCTGTCTTTATAGTTAGCGCTGATTTTGCCTTTTTCATGTTTCTTCTCTTTAATTAATTAAAAAAAAAACCCTCCTGGTATTTTGTCTGGTGGAGAAAGAGAAGAGAAATGCAGTGTATTTGCTGCTAATTGTTTTGTG
Source organism: Swietenia macrophylla (assembly GCA_032401905.1). Lineage (NCBI taxonomy): Eukaryota > Viridiplantae > Streptophyta > Magnoliopsida > Sapindales > Meliaceae > Swietenia > Swietenia macrophylla. The sequence continues at coordinate 7,278,044 of CP135562.1, read as the reverse complement.
GCTTGACTTTGAGCCTTTTGATGAAAATACAATATTAGGCAGAGTTGTTGAATGCTGTTTGTGTTGTCTCCATCACACTCTGTGCTTAGATAGCATCTTTATTTTTCACTTAACTATTCTCATGTGTTTGATTAACATGGTTTCTGAGAAAAGTTTTTCCTCAGGTTTAATTTATGCAAGTATCAATTTTCTTCTGCAGAGTATCTCCTCTGAACAGGCGAGAAGGTTTACAAAATTCAGGGAAAGGAAAGGACTTATAGATAAAGATGTGGTGTGCATCAAACTAGCACCATTATTTGACCACCTCTGTAAAAATTTTATGAAGATACTTCAAGAGTGCAATTTGGAAATTATATAAATTGTGGTTTTTCTGTTTTTAGGTGAGGACCGATAGATCACTCACTTTCTACGATGGGGATGATAATCCTAATGTGAATCTTCTTCATGATATTCTTTTGACGTACTCTTTCTATAACTTTGATCTTGGTTATTGCCAGGTAATTACTTGTACCTTGAAGTGATTTTTCTCACCCTTGCTGCTGGTGCATGGAAATTTATGATTTTATAGTTATATAGAGTCAACCACCTTGTGTTGGCATTTGTTTTAAATAAGTCAGAAAAATGATTTGGAAGCATTTCAGAAATGTTACAAAAATAAAGACCCCTTAATTATCCTTATACTTTCAACTCGCCCTGAAATTCATGTTACTGGTAGGATGGAGGAGAGACCGAACTTTTGTCTTAAATATTCTGTGCAATGCTAGCTGCATTCAGCTACTCTTTCTTCAATCCTATACTCACAATACTTTGATTTTTGATTTGGTATTGTTGGGATCATTTTCCAAATGTAATTAGATATGATGTGGCAAAAAAATCAAAATATTATTAATTTACCAAACACTTTCTTTGTAGGTCATTTTGCAGCTAAGTGGTTTTGTTGGGATCGGCTGTGAGAAAAATTAGTTCATTTATTCTTTGGATGTATGATGGAATATTTGCCTGTTTGTGCTTGCAATTTAGTATACTGTTCTCTTCATTATTAATTGTTTTTCATTCTTGTATCCTGCAGGGTATGAGTGATCTGCTGTCCCCAATATTGTTTGTAATGGAGGATGAATCAGAATCATTTTGGTGTTTTGTGGCACTGATGGAGCGTCTTGGACCCAATTTTAATCGGGACCAAAATGGCATGCACTCTCAACTCTTTGCATTATCTAAGGTGTCTCTCTTCTAGTCTTCTTCTTAGTAGTCCTTCACTAATAGAAGTTTATGCATAATATCTTTAATTAGTAGACATTTACGTTGTAAAATTTTGGGTTGGTTTGCTTTTCCAAATTATCACACTGGTACTATTATTTGTGAATGACTTGTTTTATGTGTGAGTGGAGGGTTGGTGTTTCAGCTTAAATAGCTTTGCAGGCAAAGATAATAAGTTCCAAGTTATAATTTTCACTTTTGTTGTTGCAGCTGGTGGAGTTGTTAGACAGTCCATTGCATAACTATTTCAAGCAGAATGATTGCTTGAATTATTTCTTCTGTTTCCGCTGGGTTCTAATACAATTTAAAAGGTCAGATGCTGAATATGATTTGCTCCTTTTGCATATGTATGTGTTCTTTGATCACGACATTTGTATAGGCATCTGGTAGCTTTTTTGTTTCATCAAGTATGTATTTCATGCTCTATTAAAAGAGAATAATCAATAATTTCAGACACAGAGGTCCTAGTTTAATTGAATGGAGTTTCCATGATTCATTCTTCTATTTGAATTATTGTACTGGAGGAAGGGAAGGATTAGAAATAGGAAAACGTGTATGATGTTTTGCATTGGATTTGATGTGCATCTGTACAAGTGTGTGTTTGTATGTTTGTGAGAAAGGGGGAGAAATTAAGTAACCTATTTGAAGTATCACATTGGCCTTTTTGCGAGCGTGGATCGCTGAGAAGGCAACAGACAGAAAAGTTAAGAATTTTGGAGCTTCTTGGTTCTAGTGTGGTCATTGATTATTAGATTGTCTTGGGTAACTTGTTTAGTTAGTAATTTGAATGCCAAAGTTTCGCAGCTCTTTGGATTTTAATTGCTCTAGTTGCATGACCTAACAAATCTGCCTGTGTTTAAAGCTTATCCATATCATCTGATGTTATAATTTTTCTTCTTGATGACATGGATAATTTTGTGTGATAAATAAGATGTTCCAAGTTTTCCTGATATATGGTTTATCATGTTTATCAGGGAATTTGAATATGAGAAAACAATGCGTTTATGGGAGGTGTTGTGGACTCATTATCTATCTGAGCACCTGCACCTGTATGTATGCGTTGCAATCTTGAAGCGGAATCAGAACAAGATAATGGGGGAGCAAATGGACTTTGACACGCTGTTGAAATTCATTAATGAGCTGAGTGGTCGTATTGACCTTGATGCAATCCTAAGAGATGCCGAGGCTTTGTGCATATGTGCCGGTGAAAATGGTGCTGCAAGCATTCCTCCTGGAACTCCGCCTTCATTGCCTATTGACAATGGTTTATTATATTCTCAACATGATGATGGAGTACTGTAAATATGATCTCTTGTCTTGCAACAATCTGTTTGCTTATCATTGTTAATTATCTATGGAGATATTTCCCGCGATATGTAATTAGTTGATTTTTCTCGCACTCTTAATTTTCAGAGCCCCATTTATCTGTAGTTACCTTATCGATTCATGGATTGTACTAATAATGTTCGGAGCTCAATAGATTTGTTGTTTTGCTATGGGATGAGACGAAGGTGGTCTGTTCCCAAGTTTCTAGTCGAGCTCCTTGTTCGACCATGTGAAAGTATTTGATAAAGTAACTGGTGTACGATGATTCCCAGAAGACAGGTTAATTGAACTTTACGCTTTTGTTTTGGCATAAAGTGGTAGTAATTTTAGCACTCGAATATCATGCAGAATTTGAGTAACATTTGTATTCCGTGGCTTTTTTTAAGACGGTGGAAGAGCTGAAAACGCCAACCTTACAACTTGAAAATGGTCTATGCCGCTAGCTATCAATGGGTCTACAAATCATTTTGATCTGGTAAGTTTCGACAGGAGGGGATTCAGTTTCACTTGCTTGGAAATTACTACTACGAGCCGTGTAAGTGCAGTGAGGGGGTTGTATTTTTCGTTCCTCTTGAACTAGTAGGCCTTGGAAGTACATGCAGTGATTGAATTGGTAGCCTGTTGTATCGTGATAAAGTTTAATTCCTCGGTTCACACGGAGAGAGAGAGCGAGACAGATAGAGAATTGACAGCTTTGGGATAAAGACACTGGTGGTTCACATTATAATATCACTGTTAATAACATTTATGACATGCATAATAGTGCAACCATCGACGGTGCAGGATAAAGCACACTTAACGTAAGGCAACCCTAGGTCCCTACCACTGAGAATAAGCTGCAGACATAACAGATGGAAGAGGGTCCACTTATTTTATCCTGAATCTGAAAGACGAGGACACGAAGGTTAAGACATTAAGGCATTACTGATTACATTCAAACGCCTCAAAAACAACGAAGGAATCCAAATAGGCAATTAAAGGCTCGTCATCGAAGGCAAATGTGGCATTATTGGGAGGTATCAGCCCGCATTCTATGTCGTAGTTAAAGCTGCCCTCTCCACTGTTATTCGTCCATATGTTAGCGAGATTTTTCTCTTCTTTATCTTCTTCCCTTGCTTCTATTCCTTGAGCGGTGGTTTTCGTACTTTCACTGCAAACTGGTTGAGAATCACACAGTCGAGGGAGTTCCTTGTTGCTGCTGTCGTTGTTGTTTTCGCTGCCGCCAAGGTCAATGGCTTTTCTTTTGCCTACACGACATTTCTTGTTCAAATGGGTATTCCAGTAGTTCTTCACTTCATTGTCGGTTCTACCAGGAAGTCGACCCGCAATCAGTGACCATCTACATGTGAAAAACGTTGATATTCAAACCAATTAGAAGATTCTGAGTTACTCTATGATATGATCATTGACATTCAGAGGCTTCGTAAGGTAAGGAAAGTGTATACTAATTATTTACCGGTTACCAAGAAGTTTATGCATTCGGATGATGAGGTCTTCTTCCTCTTTAGACATTCCACCACGTTTTATGTTTGGTCTCAGGTAATTCTTCCATCTCAGTCTGCAACTCTTCCCTCCTCTTGCCAAACCTGATAAAAAAATATACAGAAAGAATTTAAGAGAAAGAAATAAATGCTTATGATTTATATAATGGAAACCATTAATCTGAGAACAGAGAATCTACGCATGTACACGTGAGTTCATTATACCTGATCTCTTGGAAACAGCTGCCCAGTTGCCCTCACCATGAGTCTCTACGTAATTCTTCAGAATCAAGTCCTCCTCAGGTTTCCACAAACCTCTCTTGGGCTGTCGTTTTACTTCTTTTGTTTCCATTACCCTCTCACTATTTCTATTCCGGGTAGTTTTCACTCAGAATTGTTGTGGTGAAATAAAGAGTTAAGTGGGTTATATATATGGAAAAGAGAGCTGTATACAGATGTGAAATGGCTAGCCCATAAGCAAGTAACAGAAAATGGACTGTGCATGGTGAGCACTACCCTAAACCACTTACAGTGCTAAATGGATTGACGTGAGGGGCCCTGTTCGATCTGTTTCACTTTAGCTTTCCTTGACTTCGCTCTCCGGTAAAAGAAAAAGAAAAGCAAATTACGTTCCACTATAAATTTTCTAGTCACTCAAATCTCTTTTCCCTAGATTTATATATGAAAGAGGACCCATTAAACAGTTACCAAGCCCAAGCTACTGTGATATTCTCCTCTTTATATTGAAGGATACTATCATTATGCTGGAGCTTTTCGAAATGCACGAGTGTAAACATTTAGGAGTTGTGGGGCACTGAGTTTCAAGCTTTAATTTGCATGGGGGCCTCTTTTTGCACTAAATTTCCACATGCTGGATAAATAGAGGAACCCTGCATGGTCAAATTAAATTTTCAAACTTAGCATGATCTAGCTAGGGTTAAGAGAGGACATAAAAGCTATGTTTGCATGAACATAATGCTAGTCAATAATTGGAAAAGAGATCTTTCAAGTTTCAACAGTGGCAAAGTGGCAAACAATAGCAATTAAGTCTAGTATATTCCGATTGATTGAACAGACAGCCGATACTGTTCACGATATCAAAGACCGCACTACCGTCCGTCTGTCTGATAAAATATGCAGCCTTTTTCAGTCCCACCACCGCATCCAACACGAGACATCTAAAAGTCTTTTACATAAACATGTATATTTTCTCTGTATATTCACTTTTACAAGTACGTAGCCATTGATTATATAATGATATCTGAGCTGTTGTTGATCAGGTCTAGTAGGGAGAGCTAGCTCAGTGCGGGAGGCTTAGATTTTTGAAGTAAGAGTATTTGGAATGCAAAAATGAATAGACAGAGAAGAAAGCTGTCAAAATTTTCATTATGCGTTTTGCTTTTCAGGCTATTATATCTTCTTTTTCAGCTCCTTAGATTCATCATCAGTTTTTGCCTGGTGGTTAAAATAAAAACAATCATAGTCCCTATGATTGCCTCTAGAATTTCAGTAACGGCAATTCCACCCAAGGCATCTTGCATGACTATTAGTTTTGAATATTGCATGTGACTACGTACCCTTGTATTTTACCCGCAGCTGCATTACCTCGAAAGTGCTGCAAAATGTATACCGCAGCTAGCAACCACTTCGATTCATCAGGCTTATACGAAAGACTTTGTGAAACAACTTTTGCCAATTGCCAATAACATGCATTTTACATGAATCACTCCTAAAATTAGTTGAGCTCGTCAGTTCTACTACTTAACTGTGGATCTTCAAAGACTTGGATGCAAACCCAAATGATTGAAGTTGGGACTTGCCAACTACGATTCATCAATCATATGGGTATGTACTTATATATATATATATATATATATATATGATAATTAATAATGTTGGAATTTGGTCTTTAGAGGTTGGCAGGACTTGTGTGGGTGCATTATTCTCTTGCTTTTTCAGTAATTATCACATTGTAAAGTTATCCAACATGCATGTCATGTTCTTTTGTGGTCTCGTCAGTAGATGGAAACAACTACTTTGGCTTAAGGTTAGAAAACGACAATGCTCTATGCGGACTACAATTCATACCTACCTTTGGGATAAATATTCCTCGATGTAGTGGGATTTATTACCTTTTACAGAAGAATAAAGCTGTTATCACATCTGTTTTTGGCTTTAGAAACCAACCAGTTCATTCGAATCAAATCAAATCATTTCCTAGTTATTCAAAGTTTCTTACAAAACTGTTTCAATTACCAAGTAAATTATCAAGTAAACTAAGTATTAGTAGTTGGTTATTGATTTTATAATGAATTAATTAGGGATATGAGTGGTTACTGAGATTGATGTTGCAGAAAATGATGGATGCACGCATTACAACGGGATCGCTTTTAAGCTGGCATGCACATGTGTGCATTTGTGATATGTTAAATCACTCTGCCTTCGGCTTTCTCATAGTTTCCACAATGATACAAGTTCCTTTATCCTCCACTCTATCGCCCAATCATCCTCGCATTCATTCCATCTTCACCTTTTGTTTGCAAGATTTCCGTATCTTGAAAACTGTTTAGCTATTAGAATACGATCTGCGTTGAACCAACTGTTGGCCTTGATTAAGGAGATATATGATCTCCAACTAATTAATCCAAAACGGAAATATCAGTTGCATTCTTAACGTGGAAAAAGGGGAGCCATGCGATTTAAGAATTTGTCTTTTTGTATAAAGTTAAGTAGTTTACGACTTTACATGCACGTCGTCTTCACCTTTAAAAGCAAAAGAGATGGCGGAGCCCCCCACCCCACCCCACCCACCGGGCCGCCACCACCATCACGACGTAGGGTTGCCTCCCTTCTTTCAAATTTGACATGAACAGACACCACTATCGCTATGACAAAACCTCGCAATTATATCAACCTTTCATTTCGTTTGCATCTTTATTTGTCTTTTTGGACGAGGACGGTAGGTAAATAGAACTCAGAGAAGGAGACAATCCCGCTTCTTCGTACGAGAATACAGAAACTGATGTCGCGGTGGATTTGACACCCAGATATCAAAATTGGGCTTGGTGGGTTGGGCTATAAGACCAATTAGCTCATATTTGCATAGTATCTTGATTGGATACAAAAATCAGGCCCCCTTGGATTAGTGCCGAATGTGACAACAATGAGATTCACACGCACGCGCTCACACACACACGCGCGCGTGTGTGTGTATATATATATAGAGAAAGAGAAAAAGAAAAAAAAAAGAGAGATTAGTAATGATACGTTCCTATATTATTACATTTAAAAATTTTCATAATTTTAAATTACTCTTATAAGAATATAAAAATAAAAAAATACAAATTTAAAATAAAATTAACATAATTATATATAAATATATCGTAAATAAAATTATGAAATTAATGATAGTGCAACGACGTACTATTGTAATTCAAAAAAAATCAATTATGAAATTTGAAACAGTATTTATAAACTTAAAATAAAAAATATATATTAAAATATATAAAATAAATAATACATAGTATTTAAAATATGTAATTTAAAATTTAAAATATATAATAAATAATATTTAAAATATAAATAAAAAATAAAATTAATAATACAAAAAATTAAAAAAATAGATGTTAGGGTGGTTCCGTAGTTTAATCCATAAATATAATAAAACATTAAAAAAGAATGAAAGCACGGAATGGGCTAAACTGTGGAGTGAGCAATGACGATTGGCATCTAGAAAATTAGAAAAACAGGGCCACGTTGCTCAACCAGGCGGCCTCTGCGCAACCATTTTTAAAATAAGGAGGGAGGGGGAGGGGACAGGACAGGACAGGAAGGACAGAACCATTTGGACACGTGGGCTGGAACCAGATCAATCGTGTTGCCGACGAATCCAATGTTCGAATGCGGGGTGGCACCATGTACAGCCACGTGCATGGTACTTGGTCCAAGCCCTATCGTGGGCTTGCTTGCTGCTGTTGCCTCCCGGGCCGGGGGTCTCCATCACGTGACATACGAGTGGTTCACTCTCAGTCGGGTTCAACGTACCCCTGACACGGACTGAATACCGAACCGTCTTCTGCGTCCCAGTTGGCCCGTGCCCACTCCTTTCCTTTCGCTAAATTGTTGGAACCGTGGTGCTTGCTTTATTTGCTTTAAATGGAAGGAAAAATCATACAATTACATTGTACCTTATAATTATTAATTAATTTAGGACCAAACATAGACAAAAACAGGGCTCATAGGGACGTGGGTTTTGTTAATTTTATACTGTCATACATAGAGACACGTTTTGTTCTTTGGTTGCACTGTCCAGATCCAGGGCGATGCCTTAATTAAAACTAATACAAGACAACAAACTTGTCTCCATCATTCATTCGAGGAACATCTGTAAGCTCATCAGTATAAAATAAGTCACTAATATGCAAACCCACTAGAGTGTTGTTCTTGGTCCAATCTTTACAATAATCAAAGACATGGAGAGGGAGAATAGCATGTACTGGTTTAGGCAGTGGGATAAGGTTCCGTTCTTTATATTTAGGCCGAGGAAAGAATGAGATTAATGCTTTGGGGGAGAGAGTAGTGTGTGACTAACGGCGATGCGTAGGGTTTGAGAAAATGATGCAAAGCAACCAAACCATGACGTGATAAGGAATTTAAATGCAAAGACATTTTGATTGATTGAGTGGTTGGACCTCACATGATGGTCAACTCTATCTTTAAGTAAGACATGCTTTTCAATCTTCATTACACGATGGCTTAAACGCTTAACATCATCATCATCATTTTAACACATCCACTCCCCTACTAGGCGCGTGCTATGCAACAAACAGTTGAAAATGTATGCAACGTGAATGTCAGCGAAGGTTGAGTTGGTAGAAGGCAGAAGAGTGCCTGCTTTGGTGCGCGTGGATGGATAAATATGGTGAAGAAGGGCAGTGGGTGCTGGGAACAGAAAACAACGAGGAAGCAGGAGAAGGAAGCAAGCAGGGCAATTGGGTCGGCAGAAAGTGGAGCATTGACACAGACCACCCTGGTAATGTGTTGCCTGTTGCCTATACCCTGTCTGCGTGCCCGGCTACCTCGCCTTCCTCTTTCTCCATACCATGTCCCTGTTTCTTTCTTTCTTTCTTTCAAATAGCTACCACATATCATCCAATGTTTGCTTATGAATAGTACTACTCTCTATTTAAACACTTGGTAACAAGAAACCCAGATCACTTAAACCACTCACTCTCACGGAAGATATTTTAGCTGTTTCTGCTCCTTGGGTTTCGCTTGGTTTGGTTTGTTTTTACTAATTGGCAAAGCAAAGCATATATCTTTGTTTGTTTCCTGTTGTTGTTTTTGTTGTTGGATATACGCATATGATACACATGGAGCTTCGATTGGGTCTTGCTCTTCCAAGCAATGATGTCGAGGGGTTCGACCTAAATCGTTATTTGTGCGAGCCTAGGGAGATTCTGTCGTCGGGCCCATTTTGGAAAAACTATGACTGTATAGGTTCTGTGCCTAGCAATTGCAGTACTAATAACGACGACATTTGCTGCAACAACAACAACAAAAAACGCAGCTTTGATGAGGTCTTTGAGCAGCTGATCAAACCAGTGCCTCGAACGCTGCCTTTATTGCACTGGAACAAGCAGCATGACGATGAAGATGATCCCGAGGACATCGATAACAACTCTTCCAACAAGTACAAACTCTTTCTTTCACTCTGTTAATGTGCTTGAGATTGTTTGGCGTAATTCTTGTTTTAGCTAGGGAAATGATGGTTCTACTTAGTAAGATGTTATGGAAATTGATAGTTTTAATCTTTTTGATTTCTCAGGACAACTGATGAAGATAGTGTAGTGGGGTGGCCACCCATTAAGAATTGGAAGAAAAAACTTAGCTATCAACATCAAGGCGGTCGAGCTAAGAACAATCAGACGGTGGCAAATGGCTCTGGCTCTGGCGGTAGACAATCGAACTCCATGTTCGTAAAGGTGAAGATGGAGGGAGTAGCCATAGCCAGGAAAATTGACCTAAGCCTTTACAATTCTTTTGAAACGCTCACATCCACCTTGATCAGCATGTTTGGTTTATGTAAGTAATATCTCTGTCATGCGTCTTCAGTAATACCTTACTAACTCAATTTGGCGCGAAACCACGAAACTAACAGTTTCTGTGTCGTCCTGCTTATGTGGTAACAGGGCTGGAAGAATCCAACAACTATAGACTCACTTACCAAGATAGACAAGGAGACTGGCTAATTGCTCAAGGTGTGCCTTGGAGGTATGCCGAAATTTTGTTGCTTTGCAACAGTTTCATTTGTTGAGTCATTTTCCTTTCTCAAATGAATCATATTTATATGCAATTCCTAACAGGACTCTCTGTTTTTTTGCAGAACATTCATTCGCACAGTCCAACGCCTCAAGTTGTCGAAGAATACTGGTTAATAGATTTGTGGATCATAATTAGCCGGCCAATCTACCGCCAACCCATCCGTGGTTTTTTGGTTCTGAGCAGTGCTTGTATCGTGCATCGTAGTATGTTCAGTTTAGAAGCTGATTGTTATTTGCTCTGTAACATTCGAATTATCTCTTACCTTGTTGAAGAAAACATGACTTGTTACATTAGACAATATGCATAATTTGAACCTTTGAGAGTGCCTTCTTGTTTCTTCTTTTCGTTTCGTCTGGTTTCAGTCTTTTTCTTGGCAATAATACACGGGATGGTGTTTGACATTTCACGAGTTTCAGTGACGCCGAGCAGCAGTGTTTCATCGTATTTAACAGCAGAGGGCAAATACAGTTCCTTTACCGTAGTTGTCCCGTCTCCGCCCTTCTTACTGGGCTGGACTTGGACGAATCAGTTATTTTAATGAAAGATCCACTCAAACTGAATCTACGCTCCGGCCTTCTCTTTCTCAATGTTGGACTCGGCTCATTAATCATCACAGTCCTGTGATTTCCAAGACAATCCACCCGACCCACCATATATTTACAGTAGGTGGACAATAATGGCGGCTTTGTTTTGAGTTTATTAAAATGATATCATTATTAAATTTAATATTAAATTAAAAATAAATAATATTATATAATTAAATTTAAATTTATGGTTGAGTCAATTTTTGAATGTTTATTCAATTTCTTGTAAATTAACGTAACATTAATTATAGTTGATTTATACATGTAATTGTGGTATAATTATTGATAATAGTTGATTTACCATAACATTTCTATTCATTTAATTTTTGTACCTTCCAATCTTGTTATTTTTATCATACGGCGCCGTGGGGCGACCATGCAGCGTCTCGAAAAGGGCAAAGCCGTCTTTTTAGGGAACAATCCAAATCATTCCTCAAGCCGAATACTTTTATCTGTATGCCACGTTGGTCTGCAACTCATCGACAGCCCGCCAGCGTAACGTTCGTCTTTCAGAAATCCCATACGGGCCACCTCCAATATCTTTCGCGACGTGGCCAGTTATTGTCCGTATCCCTCACTTTTTTTAAGACGTGTCTAGTTTCTATAGGTTGAGTTCAAACAAAAGTTATTATCGGCCGTAGGACATGGTTTCTCTCCAAAACCCTGCCTTCTGGGTTCTTTGATCCTAGTATCTCAGACTCTCAGAGTACTACTATTTTTCTATTTTACCTTTATTTATTTATTTAAAGGAATATAAGCAATCTGTTGCTCAATCTCTAAATGCTTCAGGTTTTGCGTATAAAAATGTCGAAGGGATTGAATCATAATTTTTAGTACTCTGGCGGGAATGCTTACGGTCTCTGCAGCAACATTAATAGAGGGCGCGTTTATTAATTGTTTACTTTTGTAGCTTTCGTTATTTACTTCAGAAATCGAGCCAATCTCTTCAGGTAAGCTGAATGTGAATCGTGTCTATGATATTCCTTTCACTGACAGTCTCGTTCGCTGATTTGCTTTAGGGTTCTGGGTTTGGTTGTCTTTCACTTTGCTTTGATAAATTCATTTACGGAACTCTGCTCCGATGAAAGTTTTTACAAGAATGCGTTTGCTGATGATGATGTTGCTCAAATGTGCAACCTTTAGTTGATTGATTATATGTACCCTTGTTGTTGTTTAGGAAGGTATAGATCCAAGAAGTAATCTTGGATTCGGAAATTATGAAAATCAATCAGTCGAATCATGTTCTTATGTTGTAACTGTATTAATTTAATTTGAAGTTATCATGTATTTTAGTTGTATTATTGTGCTATTAATGTAACTCATTTTCCCTGGTTGGTAAGCAGGGGATTTAGTAGCTTCACTCCGAGGAAGTACTCGTATCTTTTGGGTTGGTTAAATGTATTGATCGAAAACTCTCTGATGAAAACATAGTCGCTGTCTTTTTGTATTTCTGTAGATAGATTGTCTTTCTGGTTTTTCTTGATCATAATTTAGCATCAATAAAACAAAAATGGTTTTCTGTTAGCACAGAGTCCTAGTCAATTGATGTCTCTCATTTAGAGCAAATTAGAATACCTAGCATAATTCAACCAATGGTATCATTGCGGTACTGTACTTGTCAGTGTGGTGTGAGATATATGTGAAGTTCTATATTTGAATGTGTTGTCTCGGAGCTAATTTGATGGAAATTGGGATGTTGTTTTCATCTATAAAGTTGCATATCGATGGAGTCACCGGGAAATGCTGTGTGAGCTATAAATAGATTTGTCTTGCAAATGTAGAATTCCATTTTACTCTCAACCGAAAATTTTCTGCTTCGTGTTTGTGTTGATTGTTTGGGTGCATATTTCTGCTGCTGACCGGAGACAAATATATCCTGAACTTTCAGAAAAAATGTTGGGGACCTGATAGTAAGAATTTGCATGTATATTGTCTTGACAATTTTCACTGTAGAATGTCATATTGGACTGTGAGGCTAATACTTCTCTTTAGAATTCAATGGTAAAGTTTTGCCAGGTATAATTGGACTAGGATTATTCGGTTTTTTCCAAATTATATGGTTTCTTTTGATTTCCTCTTGGAAAGCATTTCACTCCTGCACTTAATAGTTATGCTCTTCTTGACTTTGATGAGATTGCCATTCAAAAGTCACATTTATCAGTTGCTGTGGTTTAATCACTTTTTTTTTGTGCAGATGATAAGATAATTGCAGTCATGAGTTTTCTGGTGATTAAACGTGGACAAACATGTTAGTAGCTTTCTTTCTGGTTCATTTTACCACAAATCATGGCAACACGACCTGTCCGCCTCACCTGTAGAAGACTACCATCAAAGCTTCTATTTATCACATTCCTTATATTTGTGCCCATTTTCATGATTACGATCTTCAACTATGGTGAGAAAGTATCCTACTTTTTCCGCCCACTTTGGGACAACCCTCCTCCCCCTTTCAGGCGCCTGCCTCACTTTTATGCAGAAAATGTTTCAATGGAACATCTTTGCAAACTCCATGGTTGGTCCATGCGCTCACAACCCCGCCGTGTCTTTGATGGTATCATCTTCAACAATGAGCTAGACCTTCTTGAGATCAGGTGGCGCGAGCTGAATCCCTATGTAACAAAGTTTGTAATCCTAGAGTCTAACACCACTTTCACAGGCATTCCAAAACCTCTTTTCTTCTCCTCAAACAGGGCCCGGTATGCCTTTGCAGAGGGGAAGATTGTTCATGGTGTATATCCTGGCCAAACAGCTCCTCTTGGATCGTGTGAAAACCCATTTGTTCTTGAATCAGAGCAGCGTAAGACTATGAATGGATTGCTTTGTTATGCAGGGATATCAAATGACGACCTACTCATTATGTCAGATACCGATGAGATTCCAAGTCCACACACTGTGAAACTACTGCAATGGTGCACAGGAGTGCCCCCTATTCTACATCTTGAGCTGAGGAACTACATGTACTCATTTGAGTTCCCTGTGGACCACAGCAGCTGGCGGGCAACAATTCACATTTATGGCCCTGAGACCCTGTATCGGCATTCACGACAAACGGATCTTATTCTTTCTGATGCAGGATGGCATTGTAGCTTTTGTTTTCGTCATCTTCAAGAATTTGTGTTCAAAATGACTGCCTACAGCCATGCAAATAGAGTAAAACGCGTCGAGTTTTTAAATCATTCTAGAATACAGAAACTCATTTGTAGTGGAGATAATCTTTTCGACATGCTTCCCGAAGAGTACACCTTCCATGACTTGATTAAAAAGATGGGTTCAATCCCCCGTTCAGCTTCCGCCGTTCACCTTCCTGCATATTTGATAGAAAATGCTGATAAGTTTAGGTTTCTCCTTCCCGGCGGCTGTTTACGAGAAGGATGATATCTTGGCTAAACTCCCAGAGATAAGAGTGAGAAGGTATTAAGGTTTTAGTTCAGAATTGTACTCACTCTTTTTTCTGTAATCTTTGACATGTAGGTTTCACACCATTAAGGTGCTTTAGTATTTAAACAGCCTGGCATAGAGTTTTCAATTAACAAGATGCAAGTTTTATGAGCAAAGAAGCGATCTACAATGACTTGTTCAATCCAAGTCTCTCGCTGCCGCTGTAAATCATCTTGTTTTTGTCAAATCAAGATGTTCAACGTCTATGATGTAGTTGGTTTTAAGAAACGATCTGTTGATTGCTGTTTTTCAGCTGTTGCTGTGTTCGTGGATTGCCCCTGTAGCATATGCTTCAACAACCGCAAACAGAAAGAATATATGAAGGTCCTATTATTATTATTATTATTATTTAATTAATTAAAAAGAACTATTAATATTACCTTAAAGAAGAATATTTAGATAATTTAATCACGTTGTTGATTGTGCCATTACGCTTTCAAAAAAAGAAAAATAAAAAGAGAGATAGATAGGGTGGGGTGAGTAATGGAAGTATGATTGGGCAATACATAACTGCGAGGACGAGTTCCCGCGCACTCACCAACTGTCACTGAATGGATCGTCCAAATTAGTTATTATTGGTACCGTTCCGTTATCATGAATCCCGCTTTACTGCCCAACAAAAGCAATGCTTTCTCGTATTCAATCCTTCCGTTTCAATTCCTCCTGCTTAATGCTTTCAACTTGCACTAATCTATTATTCTATTTTCTTCCCACCTTTGACCTGTATAAATGCACACAATTTAACCGCTCTATATATTTTTTAATTTAAATATACATATATTTCGTGAGAACGATTTGTTAACGCTATATAAATATTAAATTAAATTAAATATTTATTCATTTGTTTAACAATATATCAAATTATATACAAATTTTTTTATATAAATTAATATATCATGTCATATTATTATCGAAGATAAATTGTTAATTAATATATAATTACATATTAATTAAGATAATATTTATAATTTTATACATTATTAAATTAAAAAAATTTATACATTTTAACACTATTTTTTAATTAGCACTCTCAAACCGAACATGAAGCAGACAATAACTATAATTATAAAAAAAGAATTGTCGAAGAATAATAAAAATAGGGATAATACATATATATAATACATAAACTAATAAATATATTGTAAAAAAAAAAAAAAAAGGGGTGATAGAAACGTGGACCAGGTGCAGGTGCTACGAAGGATCCCAGAAAGCGTCGTAGTTTGCGTCGTTATTAATCCAGCACAAAGCTGTGGCAGGCTGTCCCTCTTGAAAGTGATTTCTCTCTTTTTTCGGTCTTGGTCCGTGTTAGACGCTAAACTGTCTTTTTTATTACTTCTAGTATTCAATCAAACATATTTTAATAATAAATTAATAAATTATTTTTAAATATTATTCATACATATTATAATATATTTAATTTAAAAAATTTCGCCTTATCTTACACGATAAAATTGTAATGTAAATTAAATTTAACTTGTTGTAATAACAGTTTTATATAATTAATATAATAATAATATTTAATTAATTAAATAATATTATTTCACTCAATACTTTTTCAGCCACAAATAACATAATTAATAATCAGTTTATAGATTGCATTTAATTACCTTTTTCAAAACGTTCATCTGAAATCCACGTGGCATCCCCTGGACCTTAAATGTCTGAGTTCCAATTTTCTAGTCAAAACTAGAAAGTGAACGGGTAAAAAGGAGTTGAAAAATATTACGTGATTTTTTACCAAGGGGACGCCCGCGTGTGATTGTCGCTCTCTTCTTCTGGATGGATACAAAAACGGGTCAGATTACAACCGTCTAAAATGTCTGGCGTCACAGCAAATTGACGCGCGATTGTTTAAAACGAAAAAAATGAAGCGAGAAATAAGACCATGGAATAATATCGCGATACGATATTTACGATATGACAGAAAAGAATGCGAGCATTTGAGTTTTCTTCCTCTAGTTTAACATGGATCCTCTGCCTTATCCAGTCCCTTTAATAGACGTCTGTCACACGCCTACCGATCAAGAAATCTTTTTTAAAATTACAACTTATTTCCACGCGCTCGAGTATCTTGTGCTTCACTCGCCACTTACGTGGGGTGCTTCTCGTTTGGGCTATTAAAGTTTTATTTTCGTCGACTTTGGAAGATTGGGGTAACTTCGTGGCAATAATGTCCGCGCATCGAAATGTCACTGGTACAATGTGTTTCTCACCTACTGCCTGTTTGGACGGTTGTGATTATTTTACTTATTTAATAAAATATTTAAATTATTTTAGAAAATATTAACAGCATGAAATTTTGATTAGAGTAAAACCAGCATTGACAATTCGAACTATTTAACCAAGTTCAAATTAATTTAATTTAATAAAATTATTAAATAATTAAATAAAATTATAATTATGTCAATCATATGACTTATTATTTTATATTATAATTTAATTATATCATGCTCATTGCATTATAATACTAATAAATTTCATTCAAAACATAATAAATATATTTTAAAATATAATAAATATAATTAATTTTTTTAAAATATAAAAATACATTGTAATTTTATTAAATTATATATTAATAATATAAATTAATTTTTATAAATACAATAATATAAAAAAAGTCTTCTCATCGTAGTAATAGTTTTTAAAATTTTCAACCATAGCAAATATTACTATAGCGAATGTAAGATGTTTCATGTATTTTTTAAAAATATAGACAACGTTACATAATGTTAAAATCACGTGATATATTATTAGATAATATTAACTTGATAAAAATTTGGTGCTTATTTAAATATTTGTTAAAAATTTTAAATAATATTTACAATTTTAAATTGTTCGTTTGTTATTTCAAAATTTTATTATTAAAACTTAATAAGGCAAAATACTTTTAATCATATCATAAGTAGAAATCTACATAGTTAGTTTGTCTAAAATTAATTTTTTAGGTTTCAATTCGTAATGACGGTATAATTTCTTAATTTTTTGGTATCTTAGAGGAGTTGTTTTTATACTGCATTATATTGTTAATTATAGTAATTATAAATTTTATTGTTTTTATAACCATCGTGTACACATAAGTTCGATATATATCAAGCACATCTATTATGAAAGAACTTCTTTTTTAAAAATAGTTTTATTATATTTTTTAGAATAATAATTACAACACTATTATTAGATTCATTGTTGAATGAAATGCAAAATTTTTTTTCCTATAATCCTAAAATTCTATGTAACAGACGTAATTACTTTTACAGTAACCCTTGTATTATGCAAAAATTTTAAAAGTTTAAATCCTATAATTTTTTTTATTTAATTACCAATTATTATCAATCTAATGACAAATAATACAAATATAAATTTTGTACGATTTAAAAATGATAATTAAATTTTATTTTATCTTACCAAAATTTTTTAATGTATGCATTCTTGCTGTTGTTATGAGTATTTTTTTAAATGCCAGTTGATGTTGTTAATAACAAAATTAAATATTAACTAAAATTAATTATAATATTAAATACTAATGAAAATTTAATATTAATAACAAAATTAAATACTAAATTAAATATACTAATATAATTACTAACCTCAAACTGATAAAAAATGACAGTATTTATAGTTTATTTTTACTAAAATTTTTGAACAATCAAAAATTAGAGTAAATATTTAAAATTTAGAAGAAAAATAATTAATTAATTATAAAGAATATGTTGAGATAGAGAAAATTAAATTAAAAGAAATTGAGAAGGCGAAATAAATGAATTAGGAAATAAAAATTTATAGAAAAAGAGGTTAGGAGCCATTGTAAAATTGCCCAACTTTGCAAAACATTGCCCAACTTTCACTTCTTTACAAATTTTAAAACAATGCCATCGTTTCTTTCCTCTTTTTTTCACTTAGACCAACATAATTACAAATTAATAATTAATAAATAGATAAATCTAAACTACCATCTTGTGTCAGCATGAAAGAGATGATAGAACTATGCAAATTATATAATAATGATAAATAAAATTTTTAAAAAAATTATAAATTAATTAATTTAATTATTTTTATTTATATTTTTTATTAATTAAATAATTTTATTATTAGTACAGTAGGTATAATTGGAACTGTTCTGCCTCCTTTAATAAAAAATATGACTAAATTGTTGTTACTCGTATAAAGGAAGACCGGAATTTAAGTTCTTAAATGTCGAGTCGTATTTTTGGTGCACCAAACCCACACGCCATATTTGCCCATGTTCATTACAATACCATTTATAGACGACCCAAAAATAGATTCTCCACCGGTGACTAATTAATTAAATAAGTTGTAAAATTGGGAGATTATTACTAGTCAAGCACAGTAATACACGTGTCAGAATATAAAAGGGGCAACTCATTAACAGCCAATAAGGGCCACCTTTTTTTGTTCTGGAAAATTAATTACCAAGGAATTATATTTTGGAAACTCCGCTAATTTCCTGCTGAATACGAGTCCAAGTCAAGGGAATTAAGAACGTATATAAGTCAATTGACATATCAACCGTCTTGTTAGAGTACTTATCACTGCGATAAGTTGATAGGTTATCAAGTGCTTATCATCTCATCCCATCTCATCTCGCACACGGTATTTGATGGGTGGTCTGATTCCTTTGTTTCTTCGATTGCACATCTCTTCTCTCCCTGCCTCTCTCTCTCACCCCTCTTCAAATCCCTAGCTAAATTTTCTCTATAAATACCTAGCAGAAGAGCCGAGAAATAGAAAAGAAAAGAAAAGAAAAGAAAACCAGAGAGAGACAGAAATCACTGATACGACATATTGTTCTCTCTGCTCTCTGTGAAATTCCCCGATCTATCAATCTCATAAGGGTACTATACGAGTCTTCGCTTCTCATTTTGGTTCTCTCTCAACGAATTTTCGTCTTTTAGGATTTGAGTTTTGACTGCTGCTCTCTGGATTTTTCATTTCGATATATTTTACTGAACCTCGAATTAGTTTTGTTAATTTGTTTGTTTGGGGTGACATATTCGGATTGTCGTTTGTGAAGTATTTGATCAAGTGAGGTTTTGGATCTATGTAATGTTTAATTCATTTGCAGACCCACAATCATGTCTTCGCTTAGCAGAGAACTTGTGTTTCTCATACTTCAATTTCTTGATGAAGAGAAGTTCAAAGAGACTGTTCACAAGTACGTTGCAAGTTCTCTACTTGTTTTTTATTTATTATATTTTTTAATTAACATATTTACTTTTTTAAATAGGCTTAATTTTGTCTATTTATTCATTATTTTTGTGTATATATGGAAATTTGTTGAGGTTGTGTTAAGGGTTTAATTATTTTATTAACGTTATTTATTTAGATTGGAGCAAGAGTCGGGGTTCTTCTTCAACATGAGGTACTTTGAGGATATGGTGACAAATGGTGAGTGGGATGAAGTAGAGAAATACTTATCCGGCTTCACAAAAGTGGATGATAATAGATATTCCATGAAGATTTTCTTCGAGATTCGAAAGCAGAAGTATCTTGAAGCTTTAGACAAGTAGGCCGTTTCAAGTTCAATTTTTTATTCTCTTATTACAGTTTTGTTTGTTACAACTAGGAAGTGTTTCTCAAAGTTGGTCGTTACTCTGTTTACTTGTTAAAAAAAAAAAAAAAAATTAATGTAGGCGGGATCGTGCAAGAGCAGTGGATATTTTAGTTAAGGATTTGAAAGTGTTTGCTGCCTTTAACGAAGAGCTTTTCAAGGAGATTACTCAGCTTCTCACGTTGGAAAACTTTAGGTATATATACAATATGACTTGGAGAATTGTTGTTTTGTTGCTTGGTACTTTATATATATATATATATATATATATATATATATATATCCATGAAATTATAGTTTTGATGGGATCATATTGGTTATTTCACTTTGCAGAGATAATGAACAACTTTCTAAATATGGCGATACTAAGTCGGCTAGGGGTATAATGCTAGCAGAACTAAAAAAGTTGGTAGAGGCTAATCCCCTTTTCCGCGATAAGCTTCAATTTCCTACCCTGAAGAATTCAAGACTGCGGACGCTAATTAATCAGAGGTCCTTGATAAATTCTTTTCTTTATTGTGTCCGGACTCTATGCAATAGTTGTTACTTTTAATTTAAGATGTATACATTTCTTGGCATTTGAAATGCAGTTTAAACTGGCAGCATCAACTGTGTAAGAACCCAAGGCCTAATCCTGACATAAAGACCCTATTTGTGGATCACAGTTGTGGACAGCCAAATGGTGCTCGGGCTCCATCCCCTGTTACTAATCCCTTAATGGGTGCTGTTCCAAAGGCTGCGGGTTTCCCACCTCTAAGTGCTCATGGGGTGAGTGGAATTTTTATATATTTAGGATAATTAAACTGATTTGAAGCTGGAATCTCTGGAATTTTAGCTTTGCATGTATATGTTTACAGCCATTTCAGCCCACTCCTGCCGCTCTCCCAACTTCTCTTGCTGGATGGATGGCTAATCCCTCTCCTGTATCCCACCCCTCAGCTTCTGCGGGGCCTATAGCTCTGGCTGCTCCTAACAATGCAGGTAGTTATAGTATTGACTCATATTAACAGGTAGCATGTAAAGCTATTTTAGATTTTTCTTTTTACTTGATAATACATTTGACACCATTTAGTATCGAGTATTATATTTTATTCCACACTTGAACATGCCATATTAAGTGTTGCTTGCCTCTTACAATTGTCAGAAATATCAAATTACCAAATTATAAAAGACAGGGTGATATATAGCGTTCTTGTCCAAATTAAAAGAGGGGAAAAAAATATAGAAAAGAACATAATGCATTAAGATTTTAACAATAGAATACTAGTTGGCTTTGAACCTTTTTCCATTGTACTTTTTTATGAGAGACATTCACGGTTGAAGTACTTTTATGCTTTTTATTCAATTTATGTACTTTCTTCCCTTTGTTTATGATAGCTTCCATCATAAAGCGCCCTAGGACGCCTACAAATAACCCAGCTATGGATTATCAAACAGCTGACTCTGAACATGTATTGAAGAGATCGAGGCCGTTTGGACTATCAGATGAGGTAGTACTTCTAAATTTTATCTTGTCTTTTGTATTTATGAATTATGATTGTTTCTTTTGGTGGAAGTTTTGAGTTTCATGACTAAACTTTGAAGCTTTGCTTATTTATGTTGCATGTACCTCTTTAAGATTTTTAGGTGCTTGTAATGCTTGCTACTTGAAGGTTTAGGAAATTGACTATTGATTTCTCTTGATGGTGGTACACTATTTTGTTTGGATGTTTAAGTTGGTCACCCTCCCAGTTCTTCAAACCCTATGTTTTTGGTTTTCATATTGGAGACAGAGGGTGACTAGGTGAGGGAGGGAGGGAGGTGGGATGTACAAACTGTTTTAAGGTTTTTGTATAGTTATTGGATGCTTGTGTGTTTCCTGTCACCTTAATTACTTTATGCTGCAAATAATTCTAATAAAACTTTGATTCCTATGCTTGAAAGAACATCTGAAAGTTTGTGATAAGTTTACCTAATAGGTCCACTGCATGATATCTTTTTCAGGTAAATAACCTGTCAGTAAATTTCCTGCCTGTTGCATACACTAGCCAGAGTCATGGTCAGAGTTCTTACTCTACCGATGACTTGCCCAAGACTGTTGTTATGACTCTGAACCAGGATTCAGCTGTCAAGAGCATGGATTTCCACCCAGTGCAGCAAATTTTACTTCTTGGTAAGAATCCGCTGGCATAGTAGCCTTTTTTATCTAATTAGTTTCTGCTTTTAGGGCTTCTGTTTAAGATTGGTTGACCTTTGTATGGCAGTGTTTAGCCATATTTTTCCATTTATTTATTTTTGGATTAATAATTTCAGTTGGAACAAACAAGGGTGATGTAATCCTGTGGGAGGTTGGTAGCCGTGAGCGGATAGCTGTAAAAAATTTTAAGGTCTGGGAACTTGGACAATGTCCAGTGCCTCTTCAGGTTTGGCCTTCATTTCTAGACAAGATTTATATAACTTGTCGGAACTATGTCTTAGTATCAATAATAACCATCTGTTCCTCTTATAGGCATCTTTGTCAAGTGATTGTACGGCATCAGTTAACCGTGTGATATGGAGTCCGGATGGAACTCTTTTTGGTACGTTTGAATTGGTTTTCAAGTTTATCATGCTATCTACTTAATTTTGAACATGTGATTATTAGATGATTTAAATGAAAAAGATATCAAAAAACAAAGATGAGGGTTTTTCAATGGATTTAACTTTTTTCCCCTTGTTGCAGGTGTTGCATACTCTAAGCATATTGTGCATTTATACACCTACAGTGGCGGGGATGACATAAGAAACCACCTAGAGGTTTGTGTCATTGTCGTTCTCACTGAATATCATTTTCCTTACTGGCTTTTTTTTTTTTTTTAATAATTTCAGTGTATGGCTTTTTTTTGGACGTGTGGAATGTTTATGCTAAACATTTGCTCGATATCTTTTTGGATGTTAGATTGATGCTCATGTCGGCAGTGTTAATGATCTTGCCTTCTCATATCCAAACAAACAATTGAGTGTTGTCACTTGTGGCGAGGACAGGGTCATAAAGGTTTGCTTTGCTTTATTACCTCATTTATTTTGATGAGATTGCTCACAATCAGACACATAAGAAAATTCATATTATTGTAGGTGTGGGATGCAGTTACAGGGCAAAAACTGTTCACTTTTGAGGGCCATGAATCACCTGTATATTCTATACGCCCACATCACAAGGAAAATATTCAGGTAAATGGGCTATGAGGACTACAAGATGTAACTGAATCTGTTAGATCTGCTCCTCTTCTTCATGTGAGATAATTAGAATTTTGTATTGTGATGAAGATTTGAGTTGTATTATTCTTTCCTCTAAATCTCTTACGTCAAGTTCTAACTACTAGTGTAGGTTCAGTTATAAAATCAAAAATCAATTCTATTTATCGGTGGATTGTATTGTAGTGGGCATAAAAATTTTTGTGGCGCATTTGACTCCTAGGTTTAAAATTCACGCGGACTCATAAATTTAGCAGTCCTGCCTCAGGTTGTTGCACTCTGCCTTCTGACTCAGAAATTTTAAGGCTTGAGTAGTCCTTAATTAAGAATTTGGTGAACTTAGATAGAAGGATTTCTGGTATTGAAAAAAGGTTTGAGAAAGCAAAGGAACTTGAGAAGTAGCAATATAAATAAAAAAATGTTATTTTATCTTGTACATGTTAAAAGTTTTGCTTTCCTTTAATTGCATAATGAGGAACAATTTGTTATAGCGGTTGCTAGTTGGTTCAACTAGTAAAACTCGTTGGGTGATACAAGAGGTTTGGGGTTTAAACCTTGCTCACCTTGAATTAGGGAGGAATTTGGTTTATTTCTTGCAAAATTTAAAAAGAAAATAACATATTACAAAAATCAATTTGTAATACTTTTGGGCCATAATTCTTTTCTATGCCTCACCCTTATAAAAAATTTGTATTCATCCAATCTGTTTCTCCTACACTGTTATAAGTAGTTTTTTTTGAATGTTATTCCTGGATATTTGCAATTTAATATATGCTATTTTGTGGATTGCATGGTTATATAACTATATCGCTCAAGACTTCCATTTTCTTCTTCTCTTCTTTTGCTCAGTTTATCTTCTCAACAGCCACTGATGGGAAAATAAAGGCATGGTTGTATGATAACATGGGCTCCAGAGTGGACTATGATGCACCAGGCCATGCATCTACGATGATGGCCTATAGTGCTGATGGAATGAGGTTCATATATTCTTTTTGTGCATTTTGTTGTTCTGATTGTTCTATTCTGTGTTTTTATAGGTTGATTTCTGCTATCCTAAGATTTTCACAACTGAAATATTTATCTCATGGTTATTAATTGATTATTCTTAGGTTGTTCTCTTGTGGGACTAATAAAGAAGGAGAATCGTACTTGGTGGAGTGGAATGAAAGTGAAGGGGCAGTCAAGCGCTCATATCATGGTCTTGGGAAGCGTTCTGTGGGGGTTGTACAATTTGATACCACTAAAAATAGGTTTTTGGCTGCTGGTGATGAGTTTATGCTCAAATTCTGGGACATGGACAATGTTAATCTGTTGACAAGTATAGATGCAGAAGGTGGATTGCCGGTAATAATTGGATTTCCAATGCCCCATGTTAATCTAGCGGATGCATTCCTTCAACCAACTAACTGTTGTTGCCTTGAAATCCTGCAGGCTTCACCTTGTATCAGATTTAACAAAGAAGGAATTCTGTTAGCTGTGTCAACCAACGACAATGCTGTTAAAATTCTCGCGAACGCGGACGGGATTAGGCTGCTACGAACAGTGGAGAATCGTACATTTGATGCTTCCAGAGTTGCTTCTGCAGCTATTGTGAAGGTAAACGAAATTATTTTGGTAGACGAGTTGTGCTTATATGTTTTAAACGCATAATATATATGCAGGCCCCTGCAATAGGCACATTTGGTTCTGTGAATGCAAGTATTGGAACAAGCCTAGGGGATCGAGTTCCTGCATCTGCGGCAATGGTGGCAATGGTGAGTGTTAATATCTTTGCCACAGGTTTATCCTGATGCTCTAAGCAGAGCTTAATCTATTCGTTTTGATATTACTAACCGTTATTTAACTGTTTAATTGGATAATAATGTGAATTTGTATTCCATAATATTGTAGATATGTATAGAAAGAATATTTCTCATGATCTAATCTTTTTACTTTTGAGTTTCTGTAGAGCAGTGATGGTAGAAGTCTAGCTGACGTGAAACCAAAAATTGCTGACGAGTCGGTGGAAAAGTCAAGGATCTGGAAACTGACAGAAATCAATGAACCATCACAGTGTCGATCCCTTAGGCTTCCAGATAATTTAACAGCAATGAGGGTATGTTTTAGTTTGTATTCTTTTTGGAACTTCCTTTTCCTTTCTTGTGCCGCTTTGCCATCTCTTGGACTTGAAATAGTGCTTGGCTTCTGAGTAATTCTGACACAAAATGTTGTTTACTACTCCACCACCATATTTTTACCTTCAGTTACATTGAATTTTATGTATGCGCATGAATATCATTGTTGCAATTCTTTATTCATTTGATTCTGAGTGTGTATCCAGATAGCAATTGCCGTTTGGAAGTTACTTGCTAGCTTTATACTTGTCTGAGTTTAAGATGTTAATTCAATATTCAGATGGGGAATTTTGAATTGAGGTTAAGCTGATGTTGAATTGTGAGTTTATACATCAAAGATGCTCAACCTTTTTGAAGAAAATGAAAGGAAGAAAAAGAAGTATATTTAGGAAGTGGTGGGCACTGGTTAGTAAAACTGGTAAAGCCTCTGGGGTTGGTACAAGATGTCTGGGGTTCAAACCCTGGTCACACCGGGTTGGGAGGGAATTGAGTACTACTAATACAGTAGTAGTTGTTGTTGTAGTAGTAGTAGTACTAGTACTAATAATAATAAAAATAAATAAATAAAAAAAGGAAGTGGGATTTTAATAACCATACACTTTTCCACTTCCTTTTGGAAAAAGGCTATTATGGCGTAGTTTGTCCTTACTCATTACTAAGGACAATGAATGAGCTTTTCATGGCATATCTGTACATATGGCGCTGCGAAATTATTTGTGTTTTTACGAGAATGTTCTTTTGCTATTTTATCTTAAATCTTTGAGTCTGCTATATCTACCAGTTTATATTAGCAGATCATGTTGCAGACTGCAAATATATATAGGTTTTTATTGTTTTAAGGTTAATACTAAGTCATTCGCCCATATCTCACTCCCTCTTGGATATGGCCTTATTCGACATTAATTGAATAATATCGAAGATTGACATTGTATTAAAACTTTTCAAAAGAGAGATATTCTTGTTTAATTTTTGGATTTATGTCAGGCAATTTTTGTAACATTTCACTCACGGTTTTGAATGGGAAATAATTATTTCAGGTTTGTAGGTTAATTTACACAAATTCAGGACTTGCCATATTGGCATTAGCATCTAATGCTGTACACAAGCTCTGGAAATGGCAAAGAAATGAGCGGAATTCAACTGGAAAGGTATTGCGTTTTAGTTGTTTAAATTTTTTGTCTTTGAATGTTATTTTTCAACTTTGATGCATCCTTAATCTTGCCATTAATGAAACCTTTGCTTTTTATAGGCCACTACTAGTGCAGTACCACAATTATGGCAACCTCCAAGTGGAATATTGATGACTAATGATATTACTGATACAAGCCTTGAAGATGCTGTTCCATGTTTTGCACTCTCAAAGAATGACTCTTATGTTATGTCTGCTTCAGGGGGGAAAATTTCTCTATTCAATATGATGACATTTAAGGTATATGGCCTTTCTTTATCGGTTTTTAGCTTCACAAAGTATGCTTCATCTTTTATTTTTCCTGTAAACCACTGCTCCATCTTATAGAAAATTTTACTTGTTGGATAATTTTCTACAATCAATGCAAAGTAATTCTTGCTGATAGGCATCGATCATGATTCATCAGCATCTTGCATTGACCCGGTGCATTACTGTAGTGACCCATTTGTTTGCAGTCCAAACTATTTAAAATAGCAGTTGTTCACAAAAAGCAATATTCTTTGTCTTTTATCATGATAATTGATGTTCAGTGGTTATGATTGTGGTATCAGGTTTCATGTGGAGGATAAATGTTTTTGGAAGTCTTTTCTTATTTCTTCGTTAATATTTATTTTTAGTTGCCTATCAACAAAAGATATAGAAGATACATTTTTTGTGAGTTGTCACAAAGTAGAAAAAATGTGTAGCGGTATTTTGATAAACATTTTGTTTGGGTGAAGTTTTCAGCATTGCCTTTTTGTTGCATTTTCTTCTATCTTTTTCTTTTTCTTGTACATACCTTATATACCTATGCTCTCTTGACTCCAGACAATGACAACGTTCATGCCCCCACCACCATCAGCGACATTTCTGGCATTTCATCCTCAAGACAATAACATTATTGCAATAGGCATGGAAGATTCATCTATCCAGATCTATAATGTTCGGGTCGATGAGGTTGTACTCTGATTTAATTGAATCTTTATTTGCTGTTGATAAGTAAGTCAGTGATGGGATTTTTGAAAAGCTGGATGCTCCATTTTTTCAGGTTAAAACAAAGTTAAAAGGTCACCAAAAGAGAATAACAGGCCTTGCGTTCTCTAACAATCTAAATGTGCTGGTGTCTTCAGGAGCTGACTCTCAGGTGAGAAATAATTAAGCAGACTTTGCATGTGTGTGCGTCTTGCAGAGGCAATTAAGAATTGAAAAACTAAAGTAATCTATGATTTGCAAGCCAAAAGAACTCTTGTTATCTTAGTTAGCAGACACAAGCTGTTATTCCATGTTGAGATTATTTGATTTTGTACTTAATGTGTTTTTTGAACTCGGGTTATATCTTGCGCCTTTGCTGTCTTATTAAGAACTGAATAGATTTCCATTTTGTTTTTCTTGCATCACTTCCCTTGCATAAAATAGAAGCTTGTTTAAAATTTTGATTTGTTGCTTAATGGAATTGTTTCATTGTTGCTAATTTTTCCTTCTTGTTACCTGCTGCAGCTTTGTGTTTGGAGCACAGATGGATGGGAGAAGCAGACTAGTAAATTTTTGCAAATTGCACATGGGCGAGCTGCATCTTCCTTTGCAGATACCCGGGTTCAGTTCCATCTAGATCAGATACATCTGCTAGCAGTTCATGATACACAAATAGCAATATATGAAGCACCTAAATTGGAATGCCTTAAGCAGGTGTGTTAGCCTATACAAGTTGATGGTGGTGTTGTTTTTAGTTTATTTATTCACTTTTATCGTGATCTACATGATTTGGGATTTAGTTACAGTTAGGGTACTCACAATTGTGTTATCAAATATTTTGCTGGAACAGTTTTTCCCTCGAGAAGCAAGTGGTCCAATCACACATGCTACGTATTCCTGTGATAGCCAGTCAATATTTGTCGCCTTTGAAGATGGTAGTGTTGGTGTTCTCACCTCTTCAACACTTAGATGGAGATGTCGCATAAATCCTACTGCTTATCTACCTCCCAATCCAAGGTGTGTTTTATATATGTTTTAATTTCTATTAAATCAATAAGATATCTTTCAATTGTTTTCCCATTTTTTGTACTAACAATGGAAATCTAAACAGCTTAAGAGTGTATCCTCTTGTCATTGCGGCACATCCATCCGACCCCAATCAGTTTGCATTAGGACTAACAGATGGTGGAGTTCATATTCTTGAGCCTGTAGAGTCTGAAGGAAAATGGGGTACCTCTCCTCCAATTGAAAATGGTGCTGGGCCTAGTGCAACCTCTGGTGCAACTGGTCCGGAACCCCAAAGGTGACAAATACATGTGATGTGTTTCACCAAGGACCTCCGGTGTTTCTTGCTAATGATCCCGCTCCCTGGTCCCACCATGATGTGATTTTAGAGGGGAAGTGGCGGAATCTTAGGTATTACAGTTTTAGGACATTCAACTCTCTTTGTGCTAGGGTGTACTCAATGTGGTATGTCTGAACTGTCTTCAAGCCAAGGCAAGATGATGATTGGTTCCCCGCGTTTAGAATGATGATATGGTGTAAGTTAAATGGATATGGAAAGAGGGAGGCCTGACTAGGAAATGAACTGAATGGACGAGGAAGAAATTTTATGACTCGCCCTGGCTATTTTAGTTTCGTAAGGAATGATAGAGTTGTTCATTTTCGCTATTTTGCTAGTGGATGTTGCTTTCATTATTGAGCTGAATGTTCATATTTACATTTACAACCTTTTTAGTCAGCCAGTAGGTCTCTTTCTAATTTTCATGGCTGATGCTCATGTCATGCCTGATTGTAATAAGAAATTGTTTAGTACTGTTACTTTTACTATTATTATTGTTATTATTATCATTATTCTTTTTGGGGGAAGTGAAGTTTGTGTATATATTTTATTATTATTATACTTTTTCCATCAAACCCAAACAAACAAAAAGAAAAAGAGGACGCAAATGGTAGGCTGGGCCGGGCGGGCTGTGAATGGGATCAAATATAATGAGTTCAAAAATTTGGCCCAAAAAAATTAGGAAATGAACTTTGTTCATTGTATTCAAGGCATTTACAAGAAAAAGAACCGTACAGAACACTCAGAAATATGAACAACAAACCTAATTTCTTCTTTGACAAACCTAATTTCTTCTTTGAGTTGAGTTATTGTGTCTTGGGGTGTTGTGTTCTCAAGTGTTTTCTAGGCTTCAATGTCGTCTGTCAAACTAATTCTGTTGAGGACCTGAGAAGACAAAAGGAGCGTAAGAAGTAACGACGAATTGAAAACAGTGACAAGCAGCACGCGAAGCTAAAAAG
The DNA here is from genome assembly GCA_032401905.1 of Swietenia macrophylla. Lineage (NCBI taxonomy): Eukaryota > Viridiplantae > Streptophyta > Magnoliopsida > Sapindales > Meliaceae > Swietenia > Swietenia macrophylla. The sequence goes on along the minus strand of CP135562.1, from coordinate 7,248,300 downwards.
GTTAGCATGTGTGGGAAAAGTTTAGCACACCAGCCTGCAGGCATTGCATGACAACTCGTAGGCACTGCACGACAATCTGTAGGTAGCATGAGATGACACATAAGTAATGCGCGCAAGCACAGAGCAAGCAATGGCTAACTTGCACGCCAACAAGCATAAGGTTGCACGCGACAACAGCAACAACACATGCGAAGTGCCAATAAATACACAGGAAATGATGAGCAGCACACGCGAGGAGACCTGCAATGCGCGTAAAATGCCGCAATGCATAATTGACAACGTGTGCACAGATCCGTTTAACACGCACGCCACCAACGATAACTTGTCGTACATCATCAGCACCTGTATGTCGCAAGCCATCAGCACGCACACACCAATATGCAGCAATTAGCATTTGTAGCAACTATTACTAGCAGCAGAGTATTGTAGACAAATGGGCATGCCAAGCACAACATCAACCCACAATTAAACCTGTAATGAAGCTCAGTAAGACTTTGGCCTTATTCGCAAAAAAATTCTGCACCAAATAGAGTTTCAGCATCAATAGGAGACTACAAGCTAATAAATCCAAGTTTAAGTAGCATTTTCTTCTTTTTAGTTTTAAATAACTTAAGAATTCTTTTCATAAACAAATTAGGAGTTTAGTTTAGAATTAAATAAAAGCTTCTATCACTATAAATATAACCATTCATCATGTAAACAAGGATTCGAATAATATAGCAGAATTTACAATAAATTGCTTGCATCTTTTATCTTTTTTGATTGTCTTTTAAAAGTCATCTTAAGATAGTTTGAATTTAGGTCAAGCTATGCTAATGCATGCCAAGAAAGAAAGTCAATTGCTTACATAAGTAAGGTTTTAGGGTCTATGAAGAAGAGTTGGTCAGTTATGCAAAAAAAATGTTAGCCATCATTTATGAGGTGAAGGTATGACGAGCTTACCTTTTTGGATCAAAATTTACCATCATCACTGATTAACAATCTTTAAGAAACTTAATGGAGCAGAAAATCACCACCTTTAAGCAATGAAAGTTTCTTGTCAAGTTACTTGTATATGAGTATGACATAATCTACAAACCGAGTAAGGATAATAGGGTTACAAACACATTATTGAGAAGCCACAGCAAACAAATATGGTGGGCAGTATACGAGCCCAACGATGCATGTCTCACAACCATCAGTGGGGCAAAATGGGTTGTGTTGGCAGAAATCAAGGAAACTGTCTTACTTGACACTCACAACCAAGTGCTCATTAAGAAAATCAACAATTATGAGCCAACTGTCAGTAAGTTCTCACTCAAACATGGATATATTTGGCACAATCAGCAGATATATATACCCAACACACCCGGATTTAGAGAAAAAATCTTTAGCCACTTCCATAATTTAAAGAAACGAGATCATTTTGGTTGGTACCGCACATACATGACGATCAAACTATTTTTCTGATGGGGAAGGATTTAAAATCAAAATTAAAAAACGGGTCAACGAATGCGACATTTGCCAACGATCAAAATTCGAAGGAGGCAAGACTAAAGGCTTGCTCCAACCATTACTAGTGCCAGCATGAGTGTGGGAAGACTTTACAATAAATTTCATCACTGAAATGCCGAAAAGTCAAGGATACTCAGTCATTTTAACCATGGTGGACAGACTTAGTAAAAACGCACACTTTATGCCACTCAAGCAATCCCATACCGTAAGAAAAGTTGTGCAAAAATTCATCAAGCACATTGTCTGACTTCATGGCATTCCTAAGACCATGTTATTTGATAGAGATCCCGTGTTCATGAGCAAATTTTGAAAGGAACTCTTTACTCAACTGGGAAGCAATCTGATAAGTTCATCAACATTTCATCCGCAAACCGATGGCCAAAGCGAAGTAACTAATCGAACTTTAGAGCAATATCTAATATGTTTCTGTCATGATCATCAAAGTAAATGGAAGAACTACATACCATGTGCAAAATTATGGTATAATATTACCTATCATGCAGATATCAAAATGTCTCCGTATCAAACAGTTTTTGGTAAAGCACCACTAAACTTAGCAAGCTATACCATGAGAAATAGCGCAATACACGAAGTGGATACCATACTACAAATGCGAGATGAAGTTCTCGAGAAACTCAAGTATGAGCTTGAACAAGTTAAAGAACGCATGAAGTGACAAATCAATAAGGGACGTCGAAAGGTAAAATTTGAAGTTGGAGCCTTTGTTTATCTCAAAATCTATTCCAAAAGGTAAATCCATACCGGCAAACCAGCCACAATAAAGTTGGCTAGGAGATATTTTTGGCTATACAAAATTATTAAACGAATTGGAGCTGTAGCATACCGATTAAAATTGCTTCCGAATTCATAACTTTATCACGTCTTTCATATCTCCTTACTGTGAAAAAAGATAAAAGACGAGTATAAAATAGCTGAAGGGTTACTGGACGTTTATAAAGAAGATCAAATTGGGCAACAACCGAGAAAAGCATTAGATTTTCGTATTATTAGTTATGGCCTCAATAGGAGACTAGTTTGAAGGGTATTAATTTGATGGGACTAATCACCTAAAGATGAAGCAACTTGGAAAGATTATGATAATATCCAATAACGATTCCCCGACTTTCACCTTGAGGACAATGTGACTTTCTAAGAAAGGGGAATTGTTGAGGACCTGAAAAGGCAAAAAGAGTGCGAGAGGCAAAGACGATATTAAAAGCAGCAACAAGCAGCATGCGAAGCCACGGAGGCCAGCATGTGGGGGGAAAGTTTAGCACTCCAAGATTCTATTGCACGCACAGGCCTGTAGTAAGCAACGCACACCAGCACGCAAGCAAGGCAAGCAACACATGCCAATTCGCAAAAAAAGGTAAGCATCGCACGTCAATGCAAAAGCATCACATGTCCACGCATAAGCATTGCACGCTAGTGAGTAAGCAAGGCAAGCATCGTAGGCCAGTGCGCAAGCAAGGCAAGCATCACACAACAGCACGCAAGCATTGCATGTCTACGTGTAAACACCACAGGCATTGTACGACAATTCGCAAGCATCGCACGACAATCCACAAGCAACACGCGATGTCACATAAGTAATGCGAGCTAATAGGCATGAGGTTGCATGCGACGACAGCAGCAACACATGCGAGTGCCGACGAATGCGCAGGAAATGATGAGCAGCATACGCTAGAAAACCTGTAGCGTGCGCAAAATGTCGCAATGCATAACCAACAGCGCACGCATAGATCCGCCTAGCACAGACGCCACTAGCAATAATTTATCGCACATCATCAGTACCCGTACGCCGCAAGCCATCAGCATGCATACGCCAACATGCAGCAATCAATATTTGCAGCAATTATTATTAGTAGCAGAGTATTGCGAAAAAATGAACATGCCAAACACAACATTAACCCACAATCAAGTTTGTAACGAGGCCCAACAAGACCATGGCCTTGTCCGCAAAAGAATTCTGTACCAAACATAATTTCAACATCAATAGAAAATTGCAAGCCAATGAATCCAAGTTTGAGTAGGATTTTCTTCTTTTTAATTCTAGATAACTTGAGAATATTTTTTATAAGTAAATTAGAAGTTTAGTTTAGAGTCAAATAAAAGCTGTTATCACTATAAATATAGTCAGTCGTCATGTAAATAAGGATTCGAATAATATAGTAGAATTTATAGCAAATTGCTTGCATCTTCTATCTTTTTTTATTTTTCTTCAAAAGTTATCTTATGATAGCTTGGGCTTAAGTCAAGGTTAACAGTTGTCTTTTTTGCCTAAGAGTTGTGAGAGGTTTAAGAGTTGTCTTACCTCTCCAATACATCCATGCATCAACAACTGAGTACAAAAGTGGCGTTAGGGGTAGAAAATGTAAGAAACTCAAGTGGATTGCATCCGGACAGCAAATTCAACAAATTTTGAGTGATTACCACACCCTTAGTGGCCGAAAATTTTTGGGGCCAAGATTTTGGGCGCTAACAAATTCTATAAGGAAGACGTCACAATAAGGCTTATTGTATATATGTTTTGTTCTATTTTTCATAGATGTCTTATTTGAATAAGTTTAATTTTGATATCACTTGTCACGAATTGATCTATTGCCTTTTTTTAAAAGGCGTACTTTTTAAAATGTGTAAAACTCACTTTTATAAAGTTCAAAAATATTTTTTTTCGACGTAAAATTATGTTACAATTAAATTTTTAAATCTATGTTTATCAGTTTAAATTTTATTATGAAATCACTAAAATTAATTAGTTACGTACATGAACTTTTTTTTTAATATTGTACCTATTTTTCCAGGTTAAGCATTATCTCATTTTTCAACCTCAATGATGATGTTTCCCTGGATAGAGAAAAAAGATATAATTCTCTAAAACAATTGAAGGTATACGAAATGAATGTAATGCCCACAACACAAAAGGGGATAATGGGTTTCTTTCTATGAAAATATTGAGTAACTACAAAATTTTAGTTTCGTGCTATATACGTGTATGAGCACAACCATACACTTATAAAACAAAGACAATATATCTCTCTTCAATTTTCTCCACCCTTTTCTGCCAAATATTTTGGTTCTTTATGAGATTCTTGTTGACCTACAAATGGAAAGAAAAGAATACCAAGGAAATAACATATTATGAGACATGCATGTGATGACACTGATAATGAACCAAACGATTGTTGCTTCTTTACATAACAGTCAAATAACAACAGAACAAGGGTTGGTTAAGAGACTTACATCTGCAACAACCATTTTTGCTTCTTCACATTTTTCGATTTCATTTTGGATATCATGCATCTTGAAAGCCATGACCTTTTCTACTTCTTCTGAGATGGTGCTCTCCCTTATACTTTTGGCCTCTGTAAGTAGAATCATAGTACAGAAAGAAAGGAGGAATTGAAAATAATAAAAATCATACAAAAGCATGGTCATTGAACTTAATATTGAACTGTAATCCAAAAATTAAGAATTTCAATCAAAATTCTCCCCCTAAATGCTAAAATCTTTGATAATAGCCTAATCAGACAAGAGAATTCTCATTTGAGGAATTTTTCATGGAAAGTTGTTAAATGGTAAATCCCATGTACCTAAATTATCAACACTTCCTTCCAAAGTATTATATTAAACTAAATTTAAGTACATAAAAGAACACAAAATGCTTATAGACCATGAAGAGATTTTAAAGTCTTCCCGGAAACAAACGAATATATATCAGAGATGGAACAACTAAGCAAAAAAGAAGAGGGAAAGAGAAAAAAGAGGGGATAAAAAGAAAAAAGATAGCATACTTGTCTTTGGGTTTCCATTTAAATTGCAAGAAGGTGGTTGTATTCGTCCACAATCTATTATCAAGTATGTAGACAATGGGTCACTGCATAACATAGCAAAACCAATAGTGATCAATCATACTTCAACACTAGGTTTTAATCCTCTCAAGCATTACAGTTGCAGAAATCAATATACCCACAAGCTCCAAAGGAAATTATAATAGAAAAACACACTGCTTTATCTTTTTTGTCGAAGAGAGGCTTACTAATTAAAATTAAATTAAATGTCAAGATGTAAAAATAATTTTTAAAAATATCTTTTATTAACTTTTTAAAATCCCATGAGAAGTATATGAAAAAAATACTAATATATAAATTTATATGCATAAGATTATTTTAATTATTTTATAATTTTAATTAGTCCATTAACTGTTAAATAAATACGTAAATATTGTAATAAATATGTTGTATTTTGTTGATTTTTGGAGAGAATTAAATTGTAAGAGAATTTGGACAAAATTATATAAATTTTTTTTGAACATTTACGGTATAATATAATTTTTAAAAAATTGGAGGTCATTCTAAAAATTTAACAAAATTTTTCTATAAATTAACATTTTTATTATTTTTAGAATAACACCACCCCCCCCTTTCTCTCTCTATATTTTTTAGCGACTGCTTCTATGAGCCTTTTTCGGCTTTTGATAGTCATAATTTTCAGACCACACGATGTACTCAACATTTCCATTCTACCATTACAAACCTTGTCTCAATCCAACTCCTGAAGTTTTGTTAAATTTCATTCAAAATTTAGAATTTTTTTGTAATTCAACTTTTTGATCAATTTTGACCTCTTCTTCAAAAATCAAGTATACTGGTAAATTTATCTCGACGAGTAGAATAAAATTATTTAAAAGTTCAAATTTAAAAGTTGTTGAAATTTTTTTGTTGACTTCGCTAGATTCGATATTTTTTTGCTAGATTTATAGTGAACTAAATGTCAAATAAAGAAACAGACTACACTGTTAGACTCAAGATGTCAAGAATTATTAAATAGGTCAAGATTTATCCTCTCAATCGCCAAAAATTCTATCATTGTTGATCGGTCAATGATCAATATTCAATCAAACTTGCTTTTTGGACATTTAGAATATTATTTTTGACCCCAAAGATATCAGCTGGACTAGTTTTAATGAGAAGAATTCAATCATGACTTCAAATTGATCAAATAATTTTTAAAATAAAAATAAATAAATAGAGACAATTGAGATAAAAATTCTATCACTTACTTAATTGTATATTTTAAAATTTTAATTGAATGTATTTGAATATATATATATATATATATATGATATAAATGATTAGGATTATAATATGAAATGAATTTAAATTATTTCAAATTGAGTATAATATTTTATGATAAAATGTATGGGTGACATATCTTATAGTTACGGTGTGCTAAACACATATTTGAGTTAAATATTTTACATTATAAATATCTGTGTGGTAATATTTTTAAATGTATTATTTTGATGAATAATACATGAGTGATTTTATTAATATTATGTCGTTATGCTATCTAATTTTTAATTGATTATTATATGAAAATAATATATATGATTATAAACATTGCATATTATTTGTGATTGAATATGGATGAAATGAGAGGGGAGTATTCCTTGTCATGAGATAGAATGATGGGGAGTATACTCAATCATAAGATGGAAAGATAGGGGAGTGTCCCTAGATTATATATATATATATATATATTATGTACAAAATATGAAATTTCATAATATTTAGTATCGTTAATAATTTTATTGAAAATAAATATAAATTATTTTTTTACTAATATGCAAAACACAAGTAAGTAATAACATTCCTACTTAGTATAATAATTTTGTTCACCCCTTCTTTTTTTTTCAGAAAAGTTTTGGTATGCTATGGATAAGATAAAATGAGTAATATGTTTGAAAACTAAAAGATACAACGAGTGAATTTATAGTTATGTGATATTTAGTACTTTTTATTAGCTTGTATTTAATTTATAAGATTTTTGATTGTATAATGATGCATGATTTATATAAATTATTTAATTTAAAATTAGTTATTTTAAAATATAGTAGATGTTTATGTATTTTTGTGAAATTTTATTTGATTTATTATTTTTATATATTTCTTAAAAGATTTTTGCGTATATTTAATTATTTGACTAATAATATTTTATTAATAATTTAATTTTTCAACTTCCTATTTTACCGCGTGACAATATGTACAGAGTGAGCTTCATGTGACATGCAGGGAGGGTTCATCTCCAGCAACTTTCCATCAGTTTTTACTGGCTCAGTCGATGAACATAATTGTCACCAGCATAATTCCAAATTTGTTGTGTTCTTAAATCAAGAGAATAGCAATGCTGCGTATCTTTCCAGTGCCTAACAGCATGCCCTCCATTATATCTGAGTTCAGAGAAAAGAGCATCAAAATTGATTCCGAACATTGATAAAAGCATAAATCATAAAATAGGTAAAAGAGAATTGAAGCAATAATGATTTAGAGACCCAACCAAAAAGCCATGAGCATAAAAGGTAAACCACGATGGATCATTACCTTTTGCATCCCACAAAACCACGTATCAAACAGACCCAGAGATTCTCCGCTGTTCCACAGACTGAACAAGTTGGTTTCATCCTGCTGCTGACAAAATCGACAAACCTGATGGCAAAAGAAGAAATCAAGAATAAAGAAAAATGGATCTCAATATTTTGGTAGTATGATTTTGCAGGACAGTGTGAAATTAGCACCATTTCTCATACTTATTGTCCTTTCCTTGCTCCGCCTTTACTCGTGTGAAATAACATATCAAATAATGATTTATGTATTTTCTTCCTATAGCCTATTACCTTACGTCCCCAGTATATGGGAAAATAATTGCCCCACGTTCTAATTTCTTTCATACCAATCATATGGCTTTAATACATTATTGGATGGGGGGTGAACCAATAACCTCAGATAACATGCAATTTCTCAAATTCATGAGCACATATTTGAATAAAAACATTATCTTACAGTTCTCTCCTGTGTTTTTAACATGATATTTTAAGAGCTAGGCAAGGCAAAAATGTATTGCAGTTTGTTTTATTTAAGCTCACTCTTTTCCCAGAATAAGTTAGGGAAAAAGATCGCTGGAGTTGGTAAATCTTATAACAAGGTTACTTTCAAGGGGAAGATAACAGAATGATCCTGTGTCACAAGAAGAAAACCAAGTTCCAGGTTGCACAAGGTAAAATCAAATCCTTTGCACTAGTTGTTGAACACCAGTCACCTAGATTTGGCGTGCAATGTCAAAAAATAATACCCTTTAGCCAACCAAAATCTTACAAACAGGAATATACGTATACCCCCCTAAAAAAAAAAAAAGAGAGAGAGAGAGGAAACGGGGAGAGTGAGAAATAGTTACAATGGCAAGATAAATAAGTCCATTTTGCAGTGCATGAACACTGAAACGAATGGTCACAAATTGTACTGAGAATTGCTCTAGTCTCTGGGTCCAATCCCTCTGAGATATCAAAATAAATAATATAAAAAGAGAATATAGAAAAAAAAAATCAAAACAGTTGCGGCAATCCACACAAACATAAGTCAAAGCATAGTATGAATACCACTTAATCCAAGATTTACACACAAAGAAAAACAGGTGAGGTGAGTCACCAAGAAAAATTGGACTGATCAACAAGCTTGATCAAATCATTGTATGTCCCCGGCGTTCCTAATATTATCGGCAGACATGAACTTTGACTTCGTTCCGTGGATAGAAAGGGTGATGAAAAAAATATAAAAACTACGAAACCCAAAATCATGATTATCCCTGAAATCAAAGAAAGAAAAGACATTTACCAAAGCTTTACCTAATCGAAGTTCTTGCTCTTATTGGTTGACGTAACCAAGAATAAAATTAAAATTTAAGATTTCCTTTAAACTTTCCGGCGATCAACAGAACCATAAATTCGACTCCTCCTCTTTTCATTTACATTAATTAAAATCAGACACAGAAAAAAATAAAGCCATGATCAATCGAAAGAAAAATATAATCCACGAAAAGGAGCTCGTTCAAGTGATCGATGTGGGACCCACAGAATCGGATGAATTCATCGTAGGAGAGGTAGTTGGGGACGGCAGTCACAAAGAGATACAGAGCTAGAATTTTGCAGATAACTCTGCGACGTGACTCGAAACAGGTACACCAATCCTCTTCTCTGGCTGAATTTAGCGCTATGGCTTGATGTGGTGCTGCTGCTGACTGGGAGAAGCCAGTTTCTTCGATAAAGCTAGGATGGTTGGCGTCCACTGAGTGGACTCACATTGTCTCTCTAAGGGGGGAGGGAATGGCGGTTGTTCAGAGGTAACCGATTTGTATTGTTGGCGGGGAGATTTACATGTTTGGGCTTGATTGCGAAATAACATATTAAACCCTGTAGTTTCTGAAATATTATTCGGGATTTTTTTTAAAAAAATGACCACACATTATTTATCTTCCGTTTGTCATTTATTATTATTATTATTATTTTTTAAAAAAAAAAAGCATTAAGACAAAATTACTCTTTTATAACCAAAACTTTAATATTATTACTCATTAAAATTGAGCACCCATGATATTACTTAATTTTGATCACACCTTATTCGAGATCAAATTATAAATTCTGATAGAATATTTTATTCGTTGATCGATTAAATAAAAAAATAATTATTATTTTTAAAAAAATTAATATAAACTAAGTGAGATGTAGTTTTTGTGAATGATTATTAATAAGTATGAGGTAATAATTTTATTCAAAATTAAATCCAAATTTTATTACTAGATAGATAATATGTAACTGATATATTTGAAATTTAATTTAAAAAAAAAGGTAAAATACGAGAGAACAATAAAGTAAAGGGCTACTTGTAGTAATTACGGAAACAAGGTTATTATGAAAAAAAAATTCTCTTCCCGGATATTTTAATGATATTTGATAATTCCCCGCCATCACGTTTGCCTTGTAAACGACGTCGTTTCCAGGGGCGATAAAAGACGCCAAAAATGGACCCTGCCTGTCACGCGGCTTTGGAATCTTCCTTTGGCTCTGCCGGCGGAGAAAGACACAAAAGAAGAGAGAGAGAGAGAGAGATTCGCTACAGTGTATACTATCGGATATAGTTGGTGGGTTTGGGTTCTCCGATCGCAGGCTCTTGATCTCCGCCGTCAACTCTGCTGACCCAAGTCAACAGATGTTCCATTTCTCAGTCAGACTCACCATCTTGTTTTCACAAACCAAAAGTTGATACAAAAGACAGAAAAACAGAAGAAAAAAGAGGTAACAATTGCGGAAAATTATCTTTGATTTCGATTAGAAACGCTTAATTATATTTGTTATAGCTAGAAAAGAATGGCAGCAAGTACGATCCGTAAAGCAATCGGTGCAGTCAAAGATCAAACAAGTATAAGTTTGGCCAAGGTGGCTGGTAATATAGCACCAGACCTTGAAGTTTTGGTCGTTAAAGCCACCAGCCATGATGACGAACCGGCTGATGAGAAGTATGTTAGAGAAATAATCAGTCTGATGTCTTATTCTCGAGGTTATGTTAGTGCATGTGTTGCCACTATATCAAAAAGATTGAGTAAAACTCATGATTGGATTGTGGCGGTGAAGACGCTGATGCTTGTACACAAAATTTTGTTAGATGGGCATGTTTTGTTTGAGGAGGAGATTGTTTATGCAACGAGGAGAGGGGTGCGGGTGTTGAATATGTCGGATTTTAGAGATGAGGCACATTCTAATTCTTGGGATCATGGTGGTTTTGTGAGATTTTATGCGATGTATTTGGACCAGAAGGTAGAGTTTGGGGTTTATGAGAAGAAAATGAGGGGAGGGGAAGGGAGATTTGACGAGAGAGATGATAGGTTTAGGGATGATTTTGATCATGGAATCGAAACAAGGTCAAGGTCTGATGGTGATGTAAGTGAGTCAGTGAGAAGAGAGATGAGAAAAGAGGCAACTCTGATGCGGGAAATGACACCTGAGAGGGTTTTAGGGAGGTTGAATCAGATATTGAGGATTCTTGACAGGGTTTTGGCTTGTAAGCCGACTGGTGCAGCTAAGAATTCTAGGTTGGTGCTTGTTGCACTTTATTTGGTTGTGAAGGAGAGTTTTGGGTTATATGTTCGGATATGTGAGGCTTTGAGGTTGTTGTTGGAGAAATTTACAGAGATGGAGTATGCTGACTGTGCTAGGAGTTTTGATGCATACGTTGCTGCAGCAAAGATGATTGATGAGCTTGTGGGCTTTTATGGTTGGTGTAAGGATGTTGGTATTGCAAGATCATCTGAGTTCCCAGAAGTGCAGAGGATTACCGATAAGGTTTTGGGGACACTTGATGGTTTCTTGAAGGAAATGGCAAACCGGCCTAAGGGTCCTGAACGAATTAGAGAGGAGAAACCTTCAGTTAAGGAAGAACCAGACCCACATATGAATGAGGTCAAGGCTCTTCCTCCGCCAGAGAATTTAACTCCACCACCACCTGAGCCTCAACAACCACCTAAGCCACAACCTCAACAGCTGACAGAGGATTTGGTGAACTTAAAAGATGATTCTATTACAGCTGATGAGCAAGGCAACAAACTGGCTTTGGCTCTGTTCTCCGGGCCACCAACAACAAATGCAAATGGTTCATGGGAAGCATTCCCATCAAATGGAGAGCCTGAGGTGACTTCTGCATGGCAAACAGCAGCCGCTGAGAGTGGTAAAGCAGATTGGGAATTGGCATTAGTCGAATCGACCAGTAATCTATCAAAACAGAAAGCTGCATATGCAGGTGGTTTTGATCTATTGTTGTTGAGTGGCATGTATGATCAAGGGGCAGTAAGACAGCATGTGAGCGCCACTCAGCTGAGTGGTGGGAGTGCAAGCAGTGTGGCATTACCAGGGCAAGGCAAGGGTGCTACACCAGTACTAGCATTACCAGCTCCGAATGGGACAGTCCAGACACTGGGGAATGAAGACCCTTTTTCTGCATCCCTTTCTGTGCCGCCTCCATCTTATGTGCAGATGGCTGAAATTGAGAGGAAGCAGCAGTTGCTTGTGCAGGAACAGCAGCTTTGGCAGCTGTATAGAAGGGATGGGATGCACGGTCAAGTGGATTTGGCCAAGATTGCTGGTGGTTCTGGCTACTATGGACCTAGCTCCCCTCAATCAATGATGCCTTATGGTATGCCGCAGGTCACTGGCATGGGGCAGCCTGGAGGTTATTACTACGCGCCCTATTGAATTTTGAGCCCTCTACATTAGGGGCTTGTTGGCATGTTGCACAACAGTACATTCCTTCCCTTTTCGGAAGATGGCTTTTTCTAATGTTCAGTTCAACATTTTCTCTATGTTGGGTATTTATCTGCTTAGGATAAGTGAAAGGGTTTGAATCAGAATACAGTATATGATGATTGATGAGCGTCTGTTACAAATTTCTATATTTTGTAATATTTATAGTCATAAAACCACAAAGTTTTTCCTGCTCCTGTTATTGTCAGTGTACATTGCCATACAGATTAATTGTTGCTTGAGAAGTGTTTCTCAAACTTAAGCCGCTTGTTGATGACAACATCTTTGAAAACCTCTCGGATGATGGGAGTTCTATTGGAATTTGAAATCATTTTGGAACAAGGCAAAATTTAGGAAACTCAATATTTGTCGATTTAGCTGAGGTGACCAGACCAGGACCTTTTGACTTGTTAAACCTGTGTTTGGTAAGACCCATTTGTCTCTTACTGTAGAATCAGACAGACAAGCTTTAGATCCTTGTTACAAGGGTTTTCTGTTCTCCAGAATCGGAGCAGATGTGGAAATTGAGATTCTTTAGTCTATACAAATATCGAAACCGTTATTAATTTAAGTTGGCTTTACAGAGGATTATGATAATTTTGTTGTATAAACTCTAGCATCTAATATTTACTAAAACTATCGGGTTGTTTTCAAATTTAATCAATAGAATATTTCATTGTACCCAAGGGAAAATTTTCACAATTCTTTATTTTTAAAATAAATTGTGTCAACAATTAATTTTATTTTTTAATTAAATTAGTTAATTTTAACATTTTTAATTAATTTTATCTCGCATGATTATTTAAATTTAAAACATTATTAAATAGTGGATAAATATAATTAATTATTATTTTGCATAACAAGAATTATTGTTACTTGACTGTGAGTGTATTATCTCACATTCTTATAAATTTTAGTTTAATTTTTTATTATTATTATATATATTTATTTATTTATTTATTTTTTATAATAAATAATAAGTTGACAATTTTAATTGGGCTCAAAATTGAGCCTTCATATCTCAAAATTGGTTCTCGAAATCGAACCCCTTATTGGGTTCGAAATCAAACCCCACTTATGTGTTCGAAATTGAGCCTTGTTATGGGTTCAAAATGGAGCCTCCCCATGGCTGAGTCTTATTATGTTACTACATCACGTATCAATGGATGCACATAACAAGCAGGCCTTGCATCTCTCGAGCTCCAAGAGGAGGTGATTTTCAGTTAGGTTTGCTCGTTCTCTTGGCTGTCTTATTTGATTCCACCTGCACTGCTGCGTCAAATTACATCCAAAATAACTTCATTCAAATCTGTCGGAGAAGGAAAAGAGGTCCATTTGTAATTTTATCGGGGTTGCAATTTTGCACTTTACATTGAACAAATCTTTTTCAACGATGATCCAAATCTTCCCTTTCTTCTTTTATTTTGTTGTTGTGTGTACGGTTATGTTTTTCGACTCCCATGTCTTGCACTGGCAATCTGTTGATAAATTGGGTTAGTTTCTATGAATGGTAACTTTCTCAAAAGGCCATTTATCAATCGGCTCATTGTTAGACCGGAAATCAATCTATTTACTTGGATCTCTCGCGGTGAATGGTAACTATTTGTATAATTTTTCCCAGTAGCCGATAGTGACTTAGAAAAAGTGACAACTGAATGATAACAACGGGAAGAAACTGTCTGTCAAAAAATGCCACGATAAGTGGCTGCCTATGAAAGAATATGATTCAATCAATTCAAATTTTTGTTCTGTATCTCAAGTTAAAACATTCAATATCCCTGAAAGGGCAATAAGGAAATGTATAGTAATAAATATATGTACATATATAGTAACATCGGAATCCACCCCGACCAACAACCATGGCCCTGAAAATTGAATGTCTGTCCAAAATTTTGCAAACGAGCTACAACATCACTAGTCCTCTTTCCAAATGGTCTACATACTTGGTCAAAAGCCATTCCATCACATTTTGGCGCAGTCAAGTTGATTCAATTTCTAACAGGCAGACCCGCCTTCTCACATTGCTAAGGGTTCATGTTGCCAACTACCATGATTCAATCCAATCCAACAAGAGGGTGACATAACCCAGATGGATTTCTTCATCTGCCATGACCCTATTACTCCAATAAAAGAGCCGCCACCTTCCCACTGAGAACACAAATATGTCCCAAACTTCTTCCCTAAGGATTCGGTCCAATTCGTCACTCAGAAAATGGGTGAGAGTCCATGCACAAATGCACCAACTTTCTTTGATATTGACCAAAATACTCACCAACTGCAATGACATCCTCGTTCTCTGGGCTCAACTCGAGTAAATTAACCGGCATATTGCCAATCAAGGACCCCGATTCATCATCTGAATTTTCTGAATTGGCGATCATTTCTTCATAGATTTCACGGCAAGCAATTACAAACATTGCAGCTGTATCAGGTTGTTGAGCCCCACGAAGTGCTGCCAATGCCTCTTGCAATGCGCCAGCTGTGACATACAAAATGAGAGCCCTGCATTTGCCAGTATTAAAGATCAGAACATAGCTGAATATAGATTTTGATAAAAAGATCAAAAAAGGAAAAATGGCAATACCTCCAGATATTATGCTCAACATGAAGGACATGATCAGCCCACCTTTGCATTACCCTATAAGAACACAAAAATTAAAAATATCATGGCAATCTAACCTCTAATCATCTGCTCAACAAAGAGACAGCAATTTATCTTGCAATGATAATAGAATTCTGAAGCCTCTGATTAAGAAAATGTAAAATAGATAACCAGCAGAAAGTTTATTCTTTGACCTACCATGCAAGTCATTTGAAGGCAGTAGCATCTATAATAGTGCTTGAAAGGAAGAGTAACATTGACATCAAGTATCTTTATGTTCTATAGTAAATGAGTTTGAATATTAATTTACTGTGTTAAAAAGAAACAGAAATTGTTCTTCACATTTTTGTCTAATGTGAGAAGACGTAACGCCTCAAATCAAAGAATGATTTAAAGGGAAAAACATACTCAGTTTCAGGAGTAAGAATGATTGGTTTTACTGAGTAAAAAATGAGTTAAGAAGAATCAGTAAGGTGATAAAATTTTTGCTAGACAACATTTTATGCTGACAGGATTCTCTTTATCATTCTTCTCATTCAAGTGGATGCTGAGTTTTGCCCAAACCCCACATCAATAACGGCAAAATAGTAAGAGCTATATATCTACCTTTTAGGTTTATAGTCAATAGATCAACTATCACTGCTAACTCAAGCAACAAGGAAACAACCATGGCCAAGGTCCATAACTGTTAAAGAGTACGACAAATGACGATGATAAAAGATACATGCATGATCTATTAGAAACTTTGAAGATAACAGAAAAGTATTCTTTGGCAGAGGCAGCTCTCATTGAGAATTCAACAAGCAGTATCAACCAAGAAGGATGGGTGACTTAGTTCAAGTGAAGAAAAAAAAAACCAAAAATTATTGATCTGATGCAACCTGTGCAGATAAACTAAAGATATCGATTGGATAGGTTGCCACAAACAAACAGCAGGGAAAGAAGCTTGATTTATTTAAAGAGAATATTAAAATTTTATAATACATAAAAGAAACCTCGAAAGTTTTTCATGATTAAAGATTTAAGACCTTGCATAATCAGATCCCTTCAAATGCGTGGCAGCTAAAGTTGCAGCATCAGTCCAGCATCCAGCATCTTGTAACTGCAGAACAATATATAAGACGGAATGTTACTGACTTTGTTAAGATACACAGAAGTTACTGAAATGTTTCACAATATATATAGAATTAAAACTGTGACAACAACTAGATCCATCTTTTTTTTTCTTTTCCCGTTTTTTCCCAAAATAATCAGGCTTACGTAGATGGTAAAGGGCAATAAAACTTGAGAGTGGTTTATAATGTGATTGCAATGGCCTTGTGCTTTGCTAGCCGAACAAAATAAGAAAAATATGGGGAAAGAGTACCAAGCTGCACTGTAAGGTTGATAGCTAGTTAACCTGGCCAAAGATGTACATGTCCTTAGTTTGGAAACTATTTTTTGGATGGGGCAGTGGTAGTAAGAAAAAGATACTCCTCTGAGCAACACATTAGACAGGAAGTGGTGTAAAACCCATCATAACTTAAGACATTCTATCCCAATTAGTTGAGATAACAAAATAGAGCAATGGAAGTCAATGTCTCTCCTAAATTTTGTAAGGGGAATAACAATATGAAAAAAAAAAAATGCAGCATCTCAGAATTTAAAAAAAAAAACAAGGATAAACTGGAATAAGTATTCTCATTTCAGTTTGAGCATACATATGTCATTCTCCATGTTTCTAATTTCTCTTTCTGTACAGTCATCCTTTATAGTGTATAGCATAGAGAAGGGGCCAAGCTGATTTTCAAGCCGGAAACACCATTTGCAGAATTATCAATTCTCGAGGATTTTATTCCAAGCAGTGAAAAAAGCAAGAAAATGAGGAATAGGAGGCCCTTGAATACAGAAATCAAGGCTCAAGAGTTAAACAAGAATAAAGGCATGGAAATTTCAATGGAATATACAGTGAAGATACAAACCTGAGAACAAGCCTCTTGATGCCTTCCAACAGCACAAAGAAGATGAGTGCCAGACAATGACCTGTCATTCCTGACCATGTTGGCTGCGACAACCTAGATGATCACACACATGCAGAGAGACTCCCTTTTACAACTCAAGTTTTTAAGTTAAACAAAAGCATTTCCTGGTCAACACTCACCTTTACTGCAAGTTCAAGGAGAGACCTTGACACAGCAGAAGAAAGAGCAACAGCACGTAGAGCATTTGCATAGAAGTAAGAGCTATCTGGAGAAGTGGAAAGCAATAAACTCACTGCAGCTTCTAAGTTTCCAACTGAGACAAGCCTGCCATAAAAATTAAGCACAATTTTTACATCCTAGAACATGCTACAAGAGCAGAATCATAGGCTAGAGGCATTTGATATACTCAAGTCCCTTCAAATGGATAACAAACTTAAGAGAAGTTTTAAAACATGAATTGCAAAATGGACTTGGATGTAACATAGGATTTAACAGATCCTGATCTCACCAAAATTATAAAAAATACAGCACAGATATCTTTGTCTCTAGTTTAAGTTGTGTGTCTGCAAGGATAAAGACAATCCAATAGATTCAAAGTTGTGTGTCAAGGAGCAGTTTAAACTATGTGAGATAGTCAAAGCCAGTGGAGACTGCAATAAGGAAGCTCATACTAGTCCAGCACTTGAATTTGATTAAAAGAATGGTTTAGCCGGGGAAGATCCGGTTATTTACTTTCAAATGAGCTTACATGGTTGCAGGCCTTCCATCAGTAGTCTATCATAGACTTAATGAATTCCATATACTTTGATCTTGAAACTTCGAAATTGTTTTCTGCTATCTCAGCATTGCTTATATTTTGCAGCCAAATAAAAAAAAGAGCAACAGCAACTGAACAATTTGGGTATACAACAAATTGCTGTAAACTAAAGTTGGGATCATACCGGATAGAACCATCAATCACTACTGGGAAATTTCTATCCAGTTAATTTCATCCTATCGTATCTCCAGGTAAGTCCTGAATGATGAAGCTAGGCTACAGCATATATCCATTACCTTTCACCATATTCTTTGGAAAAAAAAAAAAAAAAGCCTGAATCACGTGAACTCAAGAAGAACAAACATGGCAAGACTAATAAGGATAACTTACTCATGTACACGGTTTTGAATAGCCTCTTCACCATCCAATTTCTCATGCCAAGGAATGCGTTCAGCAGCAGTTTCCCACAACTCTTCTTTCCCAAAAGCCATTAATCTAAGTTGACCTTGGCTCTGCTAACCAAAAAGCCGAATTTACAATGGAGAAGAAACAATTAGCTTTACCAATGTTTGAAACTTGGAAATGAGGAACAGGAGACATAAGAAATAGCAACTGGACAGAATATTTTCCGTAGAAATCCATAAATGTTTTATACACTGACTTACTAATGAATCCCTTTTCTCAGCTCCTGGCTTTGACTTTCCTGTTGATGTAATCCTACTCAGCACCGCTGTATCTTCAGGCTCAGAACTAGAAGCTGGGCGGGGAGCTTTTTGTGGAGACCTCTTTATTTTACTCATCAAATGATCGAGAGCACAAGGCAATTGCAACCAAAAAAGTGCTTCAGAGGTTTCACCAAAGATTGCAGCAGCAAAGGCAAACCTTGCAGCACAACCTTTATTCACTACAGTAGCATATAGTCTTGCCCTCTCATCATCAACTAAGCAGCCTGGGAGAAAAAAATACTGGTAACAGGCAAGAAGAAAATACAATAATCTAATGATTTAAAGACAAATCCCTTCTAAAATTGAAACAATGACAGGAGGCAGAAACACACCTTCTTTTCTATAAGGTTCTAATACTTTGAGAAGCATCTCTGGCACTACTGAGTCACCTATAGAAGGTAAACCAATCATGTGACTGCGAAGATCCTTCATGGATGGGGGAGTTCCAGGAATTAAATGAGGCCTCTTCTTTATAGTTGTGCTACAAGTATTAAACCAAGAGGGCTTCACACCCAATTGCAAGATCATACGCAATGCCTATACCAAATAAAGAATGGTTAGATTAGTGTGTTACCAGAAAAGAGCATCCCTGATGAATGATGATCTTTTGAAAGCTCAGATGAAGTAGTTTTGGCATTAGATATTAACATCATTGAGTTTTTCAAAAAAAATTCTGTATGTCTCACCATCTCCTTTAGATGATAAACAAGTAAGATTAAGTTGCACACATAAGAGTATGGGCCAAAATTTTCTTTCAGTGGCCTTCTTCCTTTTTCATTTTCTTTGTACATGGTGTCACACCCTAATTACATCCTAGTTTGCTTCAGCAGATATATTTGGTGATACTTTATTATCCACCTTTTAGAAAGGCAACCACCTACCTGGATGCTGTCCAGTACAATATAGACAGACAAAAAATAAGAACCAATTGGCACAAGGATAAAAATTATGTTAGTAAGCTGAAACGGAAAAGGAGTACAAAAAGGAGAGTAATTATTACCAGTGCATGTGGTGTAGGAAGTAATATGGGTAAGCTTAAAGGCATAGGACGGAATCTTTCCTTAATAGCTCGAAGCTGGGACACATAGCCAACTTTTTTCTGGCTTCTGCATGTACCAAACAAGATTACTTATCAGGAAAATAACTGACAGAAAAAGAGAAAGTACAACATTTGAGGCCTTTTCCTCTAATTTTTTAAAGGGTGTCTTGAAAAGAAGAATAGATATCCTATCATTTAAAAGTTATTCCTTGATAGCAGGTATACATATGGATACAGCTTTTTTAAAGCAACAATGTTCTACCCAGATAGCATTAATAAACAGTTATTTGGACGAACTTTTTCTTTATAGCAAACAAAAGTAAACCATTCAAATGAAAGAGAAGAAATTACAAAAGTGAACCAGAGGTCCACAGGGCAACAAAACAGCCCTATCAAAGCTACTTATTAACTACATAAATCAAAATAAGCAGATCTATAAGCTAAACAGTATACCCTCCCCAAAATGGGAAATGAAAGGAGCCTCAATAAACAAAATTAACCCAAGAGTCCTTACAAATTGATATTGATGAAGAAAAGAGAGTCTTCAAAATCCTAAGAGACTGAGGCCCAGAAAGAAGTTAGAGGCAAATTAGCAACACAAAACCAACACTAAAGAAAAGCCACTTAGCTAAACCTTAGCAACAGAAAACCTTTCTAACCTCCCATTATAATGAGAGCCCTTCTAAACCTAACAACATCCCAAAAAAAGGCATTTGCACTATAACTATTGATGATAAATAAACAATTACCAATTAACATCCTTGTTCATATAAGATAAAAGAAACATAAACAAAAAGCTCAGAAACTCAAAAGCAAATGGGCACTTACGTATTAACCTCGATAAGGCGGAAGCTACTGTCAGCTCCAGCTACACATAATACTAAGGGGTCATTTTTATCAATTCTCAAAGGCAACCAATCGAGTTCCAACACAAGAGTTCCAGGAAACTGAGGTTGTAAAAGGGAATTAGCTAATGGGTCTTGTGAATCCTGTGAAAGAAAAATGTATAGAGTGAAAATCATATGATGAAAAATTTTTGTAGTGTCAGAGAACAAAAGGCACAGTCAATGTGCTTTACAAAGTAGAATTTGTAGCATGTGCATGCTTAATTTTTACGTACTTCCAGTAATACAAAGAGGTAGTGACATTCTCCCTACACTCTACCAATACTTAAACCTTGTAAGAAAAGACAGATATAGACAACAAGAGTTGTTGGCAGATGGTAAAACATCAGTATTTTTTATTTACACATGGTTAGTATTATTTTTATTATTATACTGGATATTAGATAATGAGAAAAGCTAATCTCCAGCTTACAAGATCAAATACAGAAAACGTATTGTCATAAAAAAGTACAGCGATACGCCCTCGACTGCGGTCTCCAGCAACAACAGGTGAGAATTTGATTCTCCGGATTCCTTCTCTATGAGTATTAAATGAGGAAGAATGTCCAGTTGTTACATCCCACCACCGGATGTTTCCTGATCTGTCTCCCATAACCTAGACATTATGAAGTCAATGCTCATAAAGACACTTGGAAGATTTAGATTACTAATCAGATGACATTATTTGGAAAGATACGATGCATACAACATGAGGCAAGCGATAGGCCATGGCTGTAATTAATCCATCAGAAGAAACGAATGAGGAAGAAGGCCATTTCGGTCTACAAACAAGCAAAACAAAAGCCTTAGTGAGACAAATAACAATACTGCAGCCATAAATTCCTGAAGTATGAAACATAGAAACAATTCAAATGAATAAGTAATATACCTCAAAGGTATTGTACATCATAATTTTTTTTTCCTTTTTTCAGTATGAGAGAAAGGAGTTGTATATTTTCTCACGCAATATGATATTTGATCTCTCTTTTCATATTACAAAAAAATGAAGAATTGTAAGAAACAATGATACAGCGAAGACATGTGTACTAGCTTCTGTAAAATTGATTGAGAATATCAGGTGTTAACCGTGAAATAATCATATGTGATGTGAATCGTGGTGTAATTTAGCATCAAGAAAGAACAAACATATGTGGCCAAGCTTAACAGAGCCTCATATATGGAGCCATCACAAGAATATGAATGACCCGTAGGTTTCAGAAAAAGAACTACTCAGAAATACTAAAATTTAAAAATAAATAAAATTCCCAAGTCCTATACTCTTAACTGAAAATCAAATAGCACCAAGGTAATGACATGACATGCATTACTGATGACTAAAATGCAAATCTACAATATTAATGAATAATTAAATGTGTACCTATTTAAAATTGCTGATTCCACAAGGCACAAATTCACAAACAAAAGAAATAATACCTGAAGTCTCGAATTCTCCGTCCATGAACCTCAAAGACCCCAAGTGCGCCATTTGCTAGTGCAAATGCAAAACTTTCAGAAGTGTCATCTTGAGATCCATCAGAGCTCACAGCCTCTGCATAAAAAAAAGTTTCACTTGTGTTCAGAAAACTTAAAATACCTGAGAAGACATCCATTCTGCTCAATAGATATATTTTGCTAAGAACCAGCTAATGGCCTGTGTATGTAATCTTAACAGGTAAAGAAGCTCACTAGAATCTGATGAAGATGCTTTTGTTGGGGAAGATACTCCATCTGTACCCGTGACTGTACGATCTTTAGAAGACAATGATGATTGCCTAGAAGAACCATTTTGACTTGGCCGTGGAACTGTTGGAAGAGTCCATTCCACTACCGTGAATGGAAGAGCTAAAGATCTAAGCTACATGGAGGTATAAAGCATAATAATTATTTATAACTAAGTAACTTAATTGAACTAAAAATTGCAAAGTAAACAAAGGAAAACATGTTTCTTCACAGGACAAAGTAACATCTCAATCACATAGTTAAAAGTAAATCTTTCACTTGTTTTATTTCCACAATAAATATGGCTGAGTTATGCTTCCATCAAATGAGAGCCGCAACATAATCATGAAGCTTTTAGTCCTTCCTTCTGTTGGGACATTAGAATGCACATACGCATAGAAATATTGCCAAAGATGAAACAATCAGATATCAATATATCTAGTGATGGTTGTACACAATAAAATTAAATTAACACAGTAGCACCAACAGCCAAGTCCCTAAAAGATAAACCAAAGGTCTACAAGGTCAAAACATTGAAACAATTAAAAGGTAATTTCATTTTAAGTCAGAAAGGAGAAGATTTTAAACATGGAAAAGCCTATAGAAAAAAAATTTCCAAAAGAAAGCTAAAACATAGAAGGTTGGCAAACATCAACGGCAATTACATTGAGCTTCTATTATTCTCTTTCACACAATGAAATATATTAAAGCCTAGAATTAAGTAGATAAATTTTTGTAAATACAAGGAGTTAACATTTGTATAATCTAATTGACAGGCACTTATAGAACATATGTTCAACTAAAAGAATTATTTAAAGCAGGAATAGGCATCAGCCATATTACCATGATAGGTCTTTTTGTCATTGCCCAAACTTCTACAGGGGCATCACGAAACAGAATTAGAAGATACCTGAAAGTTTATTTCAGCCACAAAAAACAGTATCACTACAAGTTACTCATCCATTCTCAAAAGAGAGCACAAGGTTACACAGAAAACGGGTAAAAAGAAGGTTATGAAAAGAAAGTGATATCCCACCCAAATCCAATAAGTATTTCAGCTAAGCAATCAAACTACAAACATCAAAATTTATCTTGAACAACTTCTACTGAGTTAACAAATTTGACCTTGACCAATGATTGCCTAAAATTAGATATTAAACATTTAAAATGACATTTCTCTCAGTATTTCCCCCATTCACAACTCCACTACCTGTTATAACTCGTGCTCTGTTAATATCTGTTATTCTGCAGGAAACATTCCATATTCTTCCCCCACTGTTCTTTTGGTAATAAGTTTAGAACAAAAGATATATATGTACTTACCCTAACCACTACCACCACAGCGTATGCCCGAGGGCACCAAAAAATTCTCAAACTCTATAATTAAATAATCTCTTGACATTTGTTATCATGTTTTAGTGATGCAATTATACTATATGTGTAGCTGTTACATTTCCAATAAGCATAAAATTTACACATTTTTCAGGTAACCTCATTTTTCAATACTTTTACAAATTTACAATTAGATCCTGCTCAAATAATTCCGCTTTCAATAGTTTTACCTTTCACCAACTCCCTTAAGGGAAACACAATTTCCAACAGTCAAAAAATGAGTAGGGATTCAATGTTTTGTCCTCAATCTAACAAATAAGAACTTATGCCACTATCAGATCCCCTAAAGCAGCCCTAGGCTGAGATGAACATTTAAGTTACAAGAGGTAGATAAATTTCCCACCCTTATAGATTCTCATCAGAAATAAGCAAGATATGACCATGAGAACAAGTTAAAGTTGACGACATCAAGTTTGTATTCGCTCACACACACATATATATACACAGATCCCCACACGGAAAAAAATATAAAACAGCATGCCCACAAAAAGACAAATATACAGTAGTAAAACATGCAATGAGCATCATAATCACATAATATATAGTTTCAAGTCAGATTCTAGCCTTTAAAGTACAAATATCATTTGTATGTATAAGCAACCAGAGAGAAAAGGATACTATGCATTGTGTCTATTTCTATCAGGAAACAAGATGAAGATAATATATGATACTGAAGGAGCATTCCCCAATCCAAGCAAAGGGGCGAATGTGCTTCTAAGAGTATGATGTACATAGCAATTAACACAAGAAAAGAGGTTAGGAGAGAACCTTCCAGACGAAGAAGCCCTCAGGGCTCTTATAGGTGCACGTTCAGGCTTTTGTAAAACCCGAAATGCTCTATTAAGCCCACTTCTAAGACAGGTAACTACAAGCCTGTTAATGTAACCTCCAGTTTTCTCATTTACCTGATTCCACAAAGTACAGATTCAGTAATTAAAGTTTTAACAAAGAAAAATAAAAAATGCATCACCTATTACAGCTTTTCCTATTTCAAAATAGCAAAAGCATGAAAGAAAGAGAGAGACCACCAGTACTCCTCCATTTTATTTTATAGTGCATGTGTGCGGAGGGGATGGCTGTGGGCAGGTTGTTGGGGAATGAGACAAAGAAAGAAGATACTTGGAACTAAATAGATAATTCACTTTAAGTAAATGATAAAATTTCAAAATTAAATCCCATTTACCTGACTGAAAGAAAATGAAACCAGTCTGGAATTTCCAAGCCATCGTAATCCCCTGACAGTACCAGTATGAACAGAGAAACTTGCTGCAACAGCATTGGCAGAAACGTCAACAACATCAATTGTCCCGCTTTGGGTTCCCAGAGCAACAAGTGGAACAGCTACAGCAGGATGGTTTCCCCCACCTTCACATAATATTAGCTCATTAATCAACTAATGATTCTTACAATTCATATCTTAATGATGACAACTACTAAACATTTATTGAAGATGGAAAGCCAAGAGATACAGTAAATCGGCGGCAAGAAGAAACTAACGAGCCAAAGTAGCTGTTAAAGAAGGGGATGATACAGCCAACATGGTTACTGTTGAAGAAAGAATTTGAAGTTGTCTAAATAAGCTGACCTGCATAAGAAACTTGGCATGTTAAGCATGCATGGTACAGCCCAGGGTGATTCACACTTATGTCAACATTTGCATCATTAACAGATTTCAACATGAATGTTGGATAGTATAAAAAATTTGGCAAGTCAAAAATAACTAAGTGAGGCAGTGAAATAAGATTATTTAATTCAAAGTCAAAATATGATGAAACAAAACTTGGAACTAGCACTGTGCACACCAAAATAATTCAAGATGAAAGTTCATTCAGAAACCTTGAACGACGTATCTTCCTGACTGGAGATAGACTTAGATGGCCGGGTTCTGCTGCCATTCACAGGTTCTAGTTGCTTACCTGCTTCCAGGAAAAGTCCAACTTCAGTGAGATCAGCATCCGTGGCTGAGTTTGTGACATCCTTATGAGAGTCTTCGGCTCCTTCGGCAGTCAAGAGCCAGTTCCATATTTTTCCATCATCAGAAATGGAAATTAAATGTGTCTTTGAATGAAGAAGTGTATTATCGGAAAATTCAAAAGGATTGTCAATATCCACATTGGCCAAAGGAGAATGAGGTGCATCCGAATATATCTTGGCAACATTCTGGAGGGTGGACTCTGATTGGCAGATGACAACAGCAAGAATTGAAGGAGAAGGGACAGATGTGCCAATTGAGGGCATTAACTCCTCCATAGTACACATTACATGCACCTGTTCTCCTCTATAATAATGTGCATACAAGAATATTCTCTTAAGGCCAGAAGGGAATTGTTGTTTAAACATCATTATGACTCACATCATTCATGAGAATGAAAAACAATCGACCAATATATGCACGAGAAATCTTAAGACAGTTAATAATACTTGAGTGATTTGTGGCAGTAGTGAGCATGCAATGATGTATGCCAGAAACTTCACTAAGAAAGAAGATCATGTTGGGTGCTAATCACACTAGTTAAAAAGTCATATCTGTCATTTAATAAATAATGCAAATGTTGGTGGTCAGTAATTCCACCTCTGAAGAAGTGACCATCCTTTTCGCATTCAAGTCAACCTTATGCATTCTCATGTAATGATATTGGATATGTTGGCTCCCTAACCTTTGATAAACTTCTACAACTTGAATGAATTACCACAGTAATTGTTAATTCAACATAAGGTTAGGTCTATCCCTAGATTTGTTTTAAACTGGAAAAAAA
Organism: Swietenia macrophylla; assembly: GCA_032401905.1. NCBI lineage: Eukaryota > Viridiplantae > Streptophyta > Magnoliopsida > Sapindales > Meliaceae > Swietenia > Swietenia macrophylla. Next base: position 7,221,846 of record CP135562.1, on the reverse strand, counting down.
TAATCAATGGAATAGCACAAACTAAAGGGAAATATTAACTCTTCTTATTCAGAAATCTAACTCAAAATTAATACAATTAGTGCGCACAAATAAATGCATAATGGCAAAAGAGGAAAGGAACGAAGGATAGAATATGAAATGGAAAACATAGAAGACAGAAATCTCATAACTACCGCCAATTGCTCACTGGCACAAGAACCCACTCTGGTTACCTAGGTTCCCAGAAGCTCCAATGTTCAATGCAAATTACCTACTTCTGGACAACTTTTAAACACCCATCATCGGCCAGTCTTTGCACCATATTAAACATAAACTTACATTCCACTCCAAACAGCCCCACTGCCTTTCTTACTAGATTTATCGGCGTTTACTGATGCAAATCTTACTAACAAAAATGCATTATGAATGCACAAAAAAACTATATAAAAAATTCAAATTCAAAGAGTAGAAACAATGGAAGAAGCATTCAAGGATTTGAAATCGTACTCTTTCCGCCGCCAAATGCTGAGCTTCCCATCAAGATGAGCACAATAGAGCAAGTCATTATTCGGATCCGCCAAAACATCTAGAAACTTGGCACAGCCTCGCGGCAAGGCAGCAGAAAAAAGTGATGTTTCGTACTGCAAATCAAATACAACTAATTCCCTTGGAAAGGTCACGAATATAATGTGCCTCCACTGTGGCGAAAATGCAAATTTCACCACATAAAGCGGAAACAACCCTGAAGCAGGTGACAAGGTGGAGGTGCCGCCACTCAATTCCCTCTCCAGCTTCAGCAATTCCGTACTATCCGTCCCAATCCGTAACTCTTTCATAACGATTTCATCTTCTTTCTGACCTAACACTCTGACCGATAACAAAAATCCTTTCAAACCGATGACGCAGAAATGGCGGGAATCGAAAGGATCCTGGCGAATACATGACAGGTATTCAGGAGATGCATCGTATTTCCATATACAGGTAGAGGAAGTGGCGGTGCTGTAAAGGGAGATAACAGAGGGGCCATTGATCGCAGCGAGGACGTAGGAATCGGGTTTGGATGCGATCCAGCAGAGGTCTTGGATGCCGAGCTTCGGGTTAGGGTCGGGGTCAAGCCAGAGGACGACAGAACGGAGGCGGAAGTCAAGAAGCGCGATTCGGCCATGTCGGTCGCCCGCAGCGAGAAGTAGGTGAGAGGTGGAGGGCTCGGTGGAGAGGATGTCACAGTGGAGAGTAAGCGGGATCCACTGCACAGCGGTAACGAAGGGGGAGAGGGATGCGGCGGAGTTAGCAGCTGTTGATGGCGGAAGAGGGATTGCGGAGATTAGCTGGAGAGAGCGGGAATCAATAATTGAGATTGATGAGCCAGACGCAAAGGCTAGGAGACCGGAGGGGCTTAAATCTGCCGATCCAAAGTTGTTGCGAGTAGGTGGACCCGGAAGCATGTAGTTGCAGTCCCAGGAGTCAGGCGGCGGTGGTCTTGGAAACGACATTGCCGTTTGCTCTTCACGATAGCGATGTTTTGGCGAATGCGTTCGGCTCTTCTAAAGGGAGAGACTCAGTGGAAGCGAGAGAGAGAGAGAGATGTTGACTCTTTCCTATTACCGCGACTATGGAATGGAACAAGACATGAAGCCGGAGGGAGGGAAGAGGAGGGAACAGTCGGTATCATGTAATTGCAAAAATTACAAGGGGAAGATCCCAAGTTAGCCCCTCTTCATTTTTTTTTATTTATTAAATTAATCATTTTTATAATTATTTTATTAAATAAATTAAATAATCAACAATTAAACCCAAAAAAAATTTACAATAAAAAACATAAATATAATATAAAAGTATTATAAATATTTTAAAATAATTTTATTATAAAATATAAATATTAACTTTAATTTTTTTGGTTCGCCTTAAAAATTAAATTATTATTATTGAAAATTTAAAAAAATTATAGTTATAATTTTATTATAAAAGTATTTTTTTCTAGAAATATTTTTTTGATTTATTTGATTAATAAATTATAAAAAAAAGTTAATTTCATAAAATTCTTAAAAATTTTGTTATTTTAAAAAATAAAATAAAAAAGAACGTGAGTATTAATTGATGAATTTATATAATGTTCGCTCCGCATGCGTAGGAATTATGGTACAAGCACTGCCTCTTTCTGCTTGCATGTTCTTATTATTACTAATGGTAATAAATTGAGGACCAGCTAATAAATAATAATTAATTTTCATCAATTAAAAAGCTCGGGGATTTTTATTTGAGACGATGTCTGTTTGTTGTTGGATCTGGATCTGGGTCTGCCTCAATAACGGATAATGAGATCCGTAGCCCGTGGGAATGGGAATGTCACCGCCAGTCCAGCTCCCAACATGCTGTTGCCCATCTTATTGAACGGCGGGGCTCCGCAGGAGAGGTTGTTTGGTCGCACGGCCACCGCTCTAATTAGTTCATTTTCCTTTCCTTGCAAAGTCTAAATAGTTCGGAAGTTAAAAATTTTTAATTAAACATAACATCTTATTTTTTTATATTTAAATTTATTTATTTATATAATAATAATATAACGTAAATTAATATATATTTTAAATAATTTTAAATTAAATTTATTAAATTATAAATTAATTAATATATTATTTAAATAATTAATTATATTATAAAATAAATTTAAATATTTAAATTATAAATATAAATTTAAAATATAATTATTAATTATATTATCTTGTATTATATTTTTTAAAAATTTTGTGCGAAGTCAATCATCACCGATCCATGGCTGCCAATGGTCCATTTCTCCCGGTCGCCGGCACACCAAGAACCAGTCACGAATTAAACTGAACTTCATCGTGTTATACACAGTATTAAGTAATTGATCACAACAAAAGCCGTGCAGTGATTAGTTTAGTATTGCATTTGCAGGCATTAAAGATGAGTGGGATTGGAGGGGCGAATGCGATGGCGATCGAAGACGAAAGGGTTTTGTTTCGAAGAGAAAACCCTGCGACAGTTCCGTCGTTTATGATCCTGGAGGTGAAGTCGTCTTCCGATTTGATTGATATGGTCCCAATTCTCAACCCAAAGACGAGCTACTTCTCATGGAAGCTTCCGGTAAATGCCTTCTCATCCTTGTTCCAAACGTATCTGAGCTACGAACTAGATAGTGATTAAATTAATTGTGTATCGCAGTTAAATTGCTGAAATTTTTGTCCAGACGCGGAGATTGAAATGCTGCTTCATGATTGACTGTGACATTTTGGAAACCGGAAGCCGGGTCTCCATCGACGATGAGAAGATTATCTAGGTGAGAAGACAGAAGATCAACAGCCAATATTCAGCGCTTGCAGATCATCGATCAACGGACGGTCCAGAAAAGTGGTACATGTGTATGGTGAACCAGGGGACGGGTACCAGACAGTGGGCCCCCCTCTCAGCGGCGGCGTACAATTTACAACACATCATCATCATCATCTTTGGAAAGCCCATCAAGGAAGCCGTGGCTAAGATCCAAAGGAAGGTGGATCCCACAAGTAATGTGACTCTTTGGAGGGATCTTTTCCTTTCCTGCCGTGTCTTAAGACCGGGTTTGACATTGATTGCGCTTTTACAATGGGATTGGTGCTTATTCTCGACCAGACGTACGGTGATGATGACGACGGCGATGACGATATGCAAGACATCGATCCCACCACACCAGAGCCATAGGGTTCTTCGTGTTGACATAAATTGTTTGTCACTTTTCAGTATCTTGGTTAACTCAGTTTATTTCTTAATAATTAAAAACAAAATCCGGTTCGCTATAACCGCGTAAATTTTTTATTCGTTTTTATTTTTTTTAATACAACACGAAAAACTCATTGAATTTTTGTTTGGCCCACAGTCTGTCGGAACTCACATCATTCTTGTTTGTGTTACCAAGTACTAACATAAAATACTATTAATTATTACAAATTTTAATTATTTTTTTTGTTAAAATTTTAAATTGTTTTATTATGTATATTATTTTTTAAAATTATTATTATTATTTTTAAATAAAATTTTAATTTTATTTAATATTAAAATACGATTTTTAAAAAATTATAAAAAAAATTAATGTTTACAGTTCCATCAAAATACAGTAAAAAATCATGATTTAAAATGAAGTTTTATCGGTCAAAACTGAGTGAACAGTTTATTTCTTAAGTGCAGAGTAAAATCAATTAAACTAAATAAAAAAAAAATATTGGTAGTTGGCAACTCTTGTTAATTGCAAAGTAAAAATAACAAAATTAAGTTAAAAGGTAGTTAAATTTTGTAAAAAAAAAAAAAAATTACTGGACTAGATTTGTCTAGTAATAAAAATCGAAAGAAACGTACTTTTGAGTAGCAGAGGGAGAGTCTGGTGAATATGTGTATGTTAAAATATGATCTTTTGCTTTCCATATTTCAATTCGTGATGAGGAGGATGAAAAATGGATTTGTCTGAGAAGTACAGAAAAGGGTTCAGTGCTGGAAATGCAAGGCCATTTTCAAGAGTGGATCTGACATTGTTGATGAGTAGAGAGAACCCATGCATTGTCTGTCAGGAAAATGTAAAGGCAGGGGCTCTGTTAGGCCATTCTCACACTCGCACTACAACAAAATATTCGCACTACAATAAAATATTCTGATTTTGCAGCACTGCGTGCCGGCACTCAGTTTTTGTTGCACCACCACTACCATCAGTTCATGGTCCAGCTAACCATGAACTAATGGTAGGCTGTGGATTTGATCCTGCGACATCATCAGTGGCTCTGTTACTTACATCCACAGAGCCTTGCCATTTCATAATCCATCAAGAATAAAAGCAAAAAATAAGAAGGGTGAGTGGAAATGTTTATCACAATTGACTGTGACGGAGGATTCAGTCTCAAAAAAGGGGGTTAAGGTGCCAATTGCTTGCTTTGTGTGCATGCTAGGTAATGGATGTGCATGTGCAAATTGCTGATGGCAGAGGCGCGGTGGGAGATTTTAATGGGAGACTTTAATCCAGGCACTTTTAGATACCCACCCACCCGCACTGTTTTCCCTATGAAAATGACCTAACCTCTTCCCCTAAAAGAAATTAAAAAAAGACTGTACATTAAAAAAAAAAAATGGTTAACCCTCTTAAATTATTGGAGGAAGACAAAGCTACTATGGGAAAGCAACTCTCTCTCTCTCTTTCGCACTACTCCCCAGCCAAAGAAAAGAAATCCCCGTTGCGAAACTGGGGATTTAAATTGGAGAGTAGAGAGAACAGAAAAGGCGAACCATCACAAGAAGTGACTGAGCTATCTCTGTATTTCTCCCCATGTAGAGAGTCCTTTCTTCTTCTAAGCAAAAACACGAATATCATATCATTCCTCTATCTCACATATTGTTAGTTGTAGCGAAAGATTTATTAGTAAGTTTCAGCTGAAGATGCCAAGGCCAGGGCCAAGACCTTACGAGTGTGTGAGGAGAGCATGGCACAGCGACAGACACCAACCCATGAGAGGTTCTATCATTCAACAGATTTTCAGGTTCTGGGTCTTCTTCCTCTTGCCTTTTTTTTTTTTTTAATAATTTTTAATACCCAGTAGGTATTTTTCCCCCTTTCTGGTACATTTTGTGACTGACCACCGTGTGCTTGATTAGGGTCGTCCATGAAACTCACAGCTCCCAAACTAAAAAGAACATGGAATGGCAAGAAAAGCTTCCTATTGTAGTCTTGAAAGCCGAGGAAATCATGTACTCCAAAGCCAATTCTGAGGTTTTCTCTTCTTGATTTTGCTCGAAAGTTCTCCGATCTTTTATAGTATTTGCTTCTTTTTTTGTTTGTGTTTATTTTCTTTTTAGGTATTTATTTTTGCATTGTTTCATTGTTCAGGCTGAGTACATAAATCTCGATACATTATGGGACCGTGTCAATGATGCCATTAACACGATTATACGGAGAGATGAGAGCACTGAAACTGGAGAGCTTTTGCCGCCATGTGTTGAAGGTAACAATTTTTTAATCCATCTCATGCTGTTTCAGATCCAACTATGAAATCGAGAACTCGGCTTGCTCTCATTTTGGATGCCTATTAGCTCAAATTGATTCAGTTTGCATTTTGACAAAGCAGTCAAAACAAACACAATCCCTAGGTGCTGAATTCTATTTGTTTCCCTTTGTCACAACTTTTATGTTGCTTAGCTGCCCTTAATTTGGGCTGCATTCCTGTGAGAGCTTCAAGAAGCCAACGGCACAGTAATCCAAGGACTTATCTCAACCTGAGACCGCAAGAATCTGCTTTTGTGCCTCCTAGAATCGTGGATAAAACTATTGAAGAACAATGCCCTAAGTTATCACAGCTTCCCTCTCGAAATCAATTAAACTTTGCAAGATCCACTATGAATGCGAATTCAACTCTTCCTGTTCCAGAATCAAACTTCTGTGTTATTGGAAGTGATAACCTAGTTGCTCCTCCAAGTTACCCTTCTCTGTACGAGAATATCCCCACTGGCCATAGCAAGATGACAGTGGAAACCAACATCCCTCTGAAATTGGGCTCAGTTTATCCATTATATTATGGAACTCACTTTCAAACTGAAGGTCACCAGTTAGGTTCCCAGGTTCCAGAAAATGTGAACTCTAACACTATATTTGTTGGCAAACCAGTTGGCACATCAATTTCGGAACCTGCTGAAAGGGGTGCCTTGCCGAATCTTTTCTCCTGTCCAGCCGCTGATATCGCTTCTAAGAGAATCACACAACCAGATTCTGGGGACGTCCGCAAGAAGCCAATCATGACAGAATGTGATTTATCCTTGCAGTTGGGTCTGTCTGCAGATACCTGTTTGCGCTTGGACAGAAGTTTAGCTCGCGAAACGGAAGACGTTGGTTTGATTAGTTCTCAGGACGGGAACAAATTTAGTGACCTTTCTTCGCAAAGAAATAAGGAATTTTGTTTTTTTTCCTGAGAAGACAGCTGATAATCACCATGAGTCTTGTTCAAGTAGGTGGTTCTCGGAGCCTGAATGTCAGAATTTAGAGGCATCTATCACAAAGCCTAAGACACCTTTCGGTAACAATTTGGAGGATGGTCAGTTTTTCTGGCAAGGGGCACTTCCATCCAACAAGTTTATTGGTCAAAATAGAGGTCCAGGTTTGTAGACAGCATTTTTAGGTTGTAGCTTATTTATGCTTAAATATGAGATGCCCCAAATCTGTTGGCGAGTCCTTTTTACGTCCTCCACTTCTCTTTCTAAACGTAGATTTTTACTCACTGATGATAAATTGCAAATTGGGATGAACAAGAAACTAAAGCCTAAATAGAATCTGAGTTTTATTCACACATACTTGATTAGTGCATGACATAATGTGGTCAAGATATCAAGCCACTTACTGTCTCTGAACTTGAATAATCAGGAGAGAAAATGTATGCATTGCAGACAGTTGATATGGGAAATCTGAAACAAAAGATTCACAAAGGGGAATAGAAAATTGGACTTGCAAGGAATTCGCTCTGATGCACTGAAAATAGTCTACAAAAGATGCGGCATCATAGTCTACAAACTAGTCTCCAGCATGCAGGAATTACCTTCACCAATAAAAAAGAGGAATGGGTAGAATGAGTAGGCATTATGTACATTTTGCACATATAGTTGTAGTAAGTTAGCTGTTGATAGTTACTCTTCAATCATGGTATTGGGATGTGAACAAATGATGCAGGACTGGGTCCTGTCCAATTTCCTAACTGTCGTCTTCTTTGGCCAATCTTGTGATAGTGGGTTCCTGGTAAGGAAATATTCCACTGACATTTCCCGCTTGCGTGATGGGATTTGGCCTAGCTAGGCCAATGGTTGTGGAGACTCATAATGGCGAGAAAGAGATTTTTAAGAACTCATGTGCCTCTGTTCTACATTTTTCGTTTTAAGCCATCTTAGGAGGGCCGGTTGGCACCGTATCGCCTCCAGCAAATTTACCTTGGTTTAGTTACTTGTTTAATTCCAAACTTGAGGGTACCTGTGCATTTGTCTTTACCCATTGGCCGCCATATAGTTCAAACTTAGATGGTTTTTTTTTTTTTTTTTTGGGTAAGAGTAGATTCTATGAACATTCTTAGGTGATACTACCCTGATGAATGATCCGAATTCCGTTGCTGCTCAACCACTGCTCCATTTTGTGCTATCATCCAGGCAAGATTATTGATGAAAAGTGATGACAATTCAAAGATTAGATATCTGTTAAAAAAATTCCATCTGCTGCAGTCGATCCAATTTCATCCATCTCAGACTTTTTCCTTTGTAAAAGATTCTGTCTTTCACAAATTTGCCTGACACTGGAAGATTACATTACAAAGAAAGTTTTAAACGAAAATGCTAGTAGGCATACACCCATGGAACTTTCCCTAATTTCGGTTCATAAATGACCTAAATTTCCAGTGGTTACAGAACATGACAGGACAAAACGTAGCGATGGCGGATAACCAATCCTATAAATGAAAGCAATAATGCGTTAATTCACTCTGTCTCGCAGTGAGAATGCTTGTAACATACGGTTGGTAAACAGAACGAGAATGCGGTTTAAAAAAAATGAAAAAAGTGACAACCCCATGTAACGTGGTGACTTCCTCATCTTTTAGAACTAGACAGGACTGGTTACTTTCTGTCAGAAAAGGGTTAGAGCACCAACCTTATAGAATGCGAAAAGTTTGATGTGACTGCCGCTTCCAATATGGGGACCCTCGAAAGGAATCCTCTTTTGTGAAATGGTTACATCACTGTTTTACACGTAATTATTTGTGCTGGTGAAACCAACTCTCTTGCTATCATGGAATTTACCTAATATATCTTGAGTTTTACAATAATTTGGAATACCTAACATAACTGAATCGGTTAGTGAATCTCATAAAGCGCCAACATTCACAGATGGAGCATAGCTCGTATCGTTTTCTCTATCTTTAACGGCGACAGCCACCTTTTGGCCTCGTTCGCAGTGATTATCGACGGTACATATGAAGTAACGGTTACCACTTGAGCTAAGAGGGACTTTTATGGGGATGATGCCTTGAAGAACAGAGCTCGTTTTTGTGCAATTGTCGTACTCAGACTTGGATACATCGGTAAGGTTGTGCGTTCCAGTCCTGTTGAATACTGAAACAAAACAGAGGTGGGTATTAATGTTAATCAACTGAAGACTTGCATCACAATGAACATTCGAATGAAACAAAAATTAAAAGAGGGGTCTGATTCTGAAGTGGGAAATGATGAGTGATTTCAGGAATACAAACTGGCGGTCTGTTTTCCCACCTCAAATGTCTTATTGCTTGTCCAATTAGTGTAGCAAGCAGCTAAGAAAGGAACAATCTACTGCAAATCATTGTACACGATAACCAAATAACCCAGATTAAAACACTATTTTTCACTCACATACATACATACATGCATATGTGTTTGTGTGTGTGTGTTTACCAAACATTTCTTTTGTCTTCTTTGGAGATGAGATGATGTTCAAAATTTGACAATTTCTTACTGTTGTTTGAGAAGACCAAACAGTTAAAAAATTGTGAATTGTTTGAATCATTATTGCAATTGTAAGAGTACTCATTACCCAACGAGATTCACGAGATATCCGACCCATTGCTATCAATTAAACAATTCAGAAAGGAATATTGGAAACTACCGGCCACCCTCAAGTCTCAAGTGTGAATGCTCCTTCCAACGCTGGAAAGAGATGCCTGGACCCCCAAAAAAAAGAAAAAAACAACTCTATCCAATGCTTGGAAACAGATGGCTGGTCCCCACACCCGACCCCCACACCCATCCCCAACCTCCTCCACGCCCACATGCCCACACCCGCCCGCGCCCACCCACCCCCGGGGCCACCCTCAACTCTCAAGTGTGAATGCTCCTTCCAACGCTGGAAAGAGATGCCTGTACCCCAAAAAAAAAGAAAAAAACAACTCCATCCAATGCTTGGAAACAGATGGCTGGACCCCACACCACACCCCCCACCCAATCCAAAAAAAAAAAAAACTATCTTTTCCTGCTTTTGACTATTTTCTATATTGTAATTGGAACTTTGAATTTGATACTGGAGATAGTCAGCAATAGGCAACAGCCTGTGGACAGCTCATGCTATTTGGATTGTTATTGAGTAAGAAATTAACTACAGCGAAGTCTTGAGACCAAACATTGTTAATATCTTGACGTACCCAATAAGCTTGTTTTGGCCAAAATCAGAAGAAAAAGGGTAAATTTTCTCGACCAAGAAAATTCTGGATTCCAACCCTTAACTCTGAATTTGATAGATTGATTGGCAGCGTGTCAAAATTAAATTTCTCTTCTTTTCTCGTGCATAATCCAGTCATTAAGACCGGACAAAAGCTAATGAAGATATGGGTTGAAAAAATTGAGATCATGTTTGTATTTTGACAAACATATTCCTACTACCCCCGTCAATGTTGGCCAAAATGTCAAAATCAGCTTTATTAATCGCAAAAAAAATATGCATACAGTAATTAATTATTGTAATCACACAAAAATGAATCAGGTCTCTAAGGCTGAATAATGATCTATACCGCCATGTCTAATACAATAAAGCTACAAGAATGGCAAAGAAAGTGGTGAATAATCCCGCAACACCAAGAGACTTAGCAGAGCTATCAGGCGGAGGAGGTGAGGTAACACCAGATGGAGGGGTTGCTGTAGGAGTAGTTGTAGAAGGTGGAGAAGTTGGCGTAGGGGTGGATGGCGGTGCTGTTGTAGATGTCGGTGTGGGAGCTGGTGCAGATGTCGGTGTGGGAGATGGGGTAGTTGTTGGTGTGGGAGATGGGGCAGTTGTCGGTGTTGGTGTTGGAGCAGAAACTGGAGGAGAAGGGGAGCTGGGTTGAGGAGCAGGAGAAGAAGGTTGAGGAGCCGGAGAAGAAGCAGCAGCACTAACGTTGATGGACAATTTCTGACCGCCACTGCAGTGGCCAGGAAATCTACAAATGTAGTAATGTTCCCCAGCAGTAGTCAGAGTAAAATTTGCAGGACTATTTGTTTGTGCCGAAATAGGGCTAGCAGTGTTGCATGCACTGAATGATGAGGCCGTTACTTCGGCAACATCATGCCTTCCACTTGCGAAATTAAACACTGAACAAATGAGGAAAAGAAATCAAAGTTAGAAAGATTATCTACTTGAGTGGTGCAGAAATAGTTACAGGCTTGATTTTAGAAGGGAAAAAATTACTAAGAATGTCGCCGACGATGAAGGTCTGGTTTGCAGCCCAGTCTGAGTAAGCAGTAGCCCCATTAGGAGGGACAACCCAGGCTAAGGCATCACCAACCACGTGTGTTGTCTGTGCCGTCGAGCACTGAACTAGAGTTGCTATTGCCAGTGCTAAAAGAGCAACCTTGTTAAATCTTCTTGCCATTGTTTCGTATGTGTTCTTAAAAGCTAAGGTCGCCCCTGCTCTGTTTTTCTCTTACCAAGTAGAAAATAACTCAACTGGAAAGGGGTGTGTACATCGCTCTGTATTTATAGGGAAAGGCCATGTAACAAACTTTAAAACGTGATGGTCATGGTGATGGGGCCAAAGCCGTTGGATGAATGAAAATTGTTTGATTGTGGACGGTGGGATGAACTCACCGATTTTGGTGGAGAGTGGGTCGGTGATTCTACATAGGCTGCGATTCGAGAAATTCTTGACAAAGCCGCGTAAGACTGCACCAAACCTGGCGACTTTGGGCGTTTACTAGTCAACAATTTGTCCTGTAATGTGAGGTCTTGGCAGCTGAGGATTCTACGGATCTTGCCAACTGTCAGAAGTTAATAAAGAAAAAGCAAGATGTTTCCCAGCGAAGGTTAGGGGGATGCTTCCGTCGAATTCACGTTAATAAATTATATACGTATCAATTGAGGTTCTATTGGGTCGGCCCGACTCAAGAACAGCCCAAATTATGACTGGGTTGTTCCATGTTTCACAAGGTGATCCTGAATAATGCAGTCCTGCTCTTCTTAAATCCAGCGCACACTGTGAAATGGAGGAGGTTTCAGAAACTGGATGATGATGTTGAGACTCGAACGAACCTGTGTCTGCGGGTTAGATTTCTTGAATTGTTTGTTAGACAGTTAATGAAAAAAGAGGAATCCTTATGAAGTATGCAGAAGACATGGAGGAGCTTACATACTGTCTTATATTTTTCTGATAGATAGTTATTCTCTATCATTAATTTCAGAACAAAAGGAAGTAGACAAAACAAACAAGAATCCCCCAACGAAAGCCAAAAGTACATCTATATAATATCTTTATCTGTAACCTGCCTGTATGAACAAGATATTGCCTTATAATTTAGATAATTTAATCTTATCAATATTATCTTATCGGATGCAAATCACCCCGATTACTGGATAGTAAGACACCTCCTCATGACATATAGGTTCAGTAGAGAGAAGACTAAACATGCCCAGCTGTGGGTTCCTGATCCCTGTTTGATTATAATATTTCAAGGACAGATTATTACGGTAACGGCAGTTCAATGCTTCAAATTTCTATATCCTGCTGCCTCGTGCATTACCATTACCATTATTACCATACTTATATTACTTTGCCATTGCCCTTGTTGCTTTATTTTTCGTTGAAAGGAATCCAATCCTATTCAGTTCTACAGTGCTTGATGGAATGATAATACATCAAATTCCCATTAATTATTTGTTTAAACGATCCAAAAAAGATATGATTCCTTGCATACAACGACCGTGATTCTTTTTCAAAACGATGAGAACTCAAAAAGGAAAACACAGAATCATAGATGCCCGTATATTACTCGAATAAACATATCTTGGGATCAGTAGAGAGAAGACTAAACATGACAACGTCGACGCTTTTTCCCTTGAGAATTATATACTTTCGCAGAATACCTTCTTTCTTGAATCCGGCCTTGTGCAGTACTTTCTGTGAGGCCAAGTTTTCAACATCTACCGTAGCCTCAAGTCTCACCAAATGTGGCCATTCAGCAAATATAGTATCGGCTACCATTTTCACAGCCCTCGTTGCAATCCCTTTTCCCCAGTAGCTTGAGGCCACAGCATAGCCAATTACAGCTCTACATTTATCACAGTTGCCTGAATTTGGTGTTACTGAAATGCCACCAATTGGCTTGTTATCAAGGCATATTGCTTTGAACCAGGGGTGCGGTATAACTGTGTTTCTGAAGAAATTGATGCCATGTTCTGATTCCCAACTACAAAAACGAGTCACTTTATCATCTGTAACCCACAACATGGAATCCTCAACGTCCGAGAGACTGAAAGACCGAAGAGAGATATTGGAGAAGTCTCTGTTGCCGTCACCGTCACCGTCATCGTCACCGTCACCGTCGCCTTCGTCGCCAACTTTCACGTCTGATTCGAAAGCATAATCCCCCATGGTAGTATACTCCTTTGCAGCAATATCCAAATGGCTTAATAGATGATAAGCTTTTATCTTACAAGCAATGGAGGAGAAGTGAGAAAGTTGGCGAGCGTGCTTGTCTTTATATACTAGAATAAGTTGTTTGGAACTACTACAGATACTTGTTTTCTTTTCTTTGGATCATAAGAGTTTTTGAATAATTCTCAGTGTAATGAAAAGCATGCGCAAGCAGATGATCCAATTACAAGCAAGTGATCCAATTATAAGCCAATCAAAGTTTCTTATAATTAGATCACGTTAATTTAAAATAAAGAGTTATAAATTTTAAAAAATTTTAAGTAAATTTTTATAATATAATTTTTGGTAGAATTTTACATCGATAAATCTCAAATTTTAAAGAATTTTTTATTTTTAAAATATAATTTTTGTTTAAATTTAATATTAAATTAAAAAAATAAATCATAATATATATTTAATCTTAAATTTAAAATTTTAATTAATAAATTTAAATTTTTAATTAATTATTTGTATTGTGATTTCCCCTTTATAATTCTTGTTGATACGAATGAGTAAATAAATAGGTGGCCGAATGTTTATAAGAATAAAGAATTGGAGAGGTCATGTCTGGGGACAACTTCGCATTGCTTTTCGGTGGAAAGCATGAAATGGAATAGGTTAAATGAGCCTGATGTGACACCCACCTACACATATGTACAGCAACCGATGCCTAATTGTGTTGCGGCTGCCTTTGTTGACCCCTTCAAAACGAAAAGAAGTTCATAAATAATAATTTAAAGTGCTCCAACAAAGTCCTAAATCTTAACTACCAGTTCCAATTCATCAATATTCAGACAAGTACTAATTTAATTTTTTATCACTGGGATGTGAAGAGCTGCACTGCAAGCTTTTGAAATATAGATTAGGTTTAATATCACTACCTTTAATAAATATAATTATTAAATAAAAATAAAAATTTATCAAATACTTTATAAAATATAATATAAATATAAAAAATATAAGATCTTGTATATTTTATAAGTATTTTTATTTTATTATATAAAATCTTTTGAACGAGGCTATAATTAAATTTTATGTTAAAATAAAACGATATTTCATCTTATTTGTAAATTATTAAAGAAGATAATATGGTACTAAATTAGATAGTACTTCCTGCGCTGCAATTTCAACCCAGAATAATGGCTAAGATATAAAGAAGAGAAATAGTAGTAAGTAGGATTTCTTGGAGCCAATATTTAAATCTTAAATGGACAGATAACCCAATAAATTTCTCAAGAAACACAGCAAAGATTTGTACAAAGGATCAAACTTTGGGATGAGTAGAGAGAAGACTGAGCATGACTTTTCCTTTAGAGTTGCATACTTTCGAAGCACACCTTCTTTCTTGAATCCAGCCTCAATGTGCAGCACTTTCTGTGAGGCCAAGCTTTCAACATTAACTATAGCTTCAGGTCTCTCTAGATGTGGCCACTCATCAAAAATAGTATTAGCCACCATTTTCACAGCCTTTGCTGCAATCCCTTTGCCCCAGCACTTATGCTTGTATAAACATTCTTTTGATGTAATCCAAGCCAGCTTCTTTGCTTGTATATGAAATCGTCAATGACTGAAAGATTGAAAGGCCTCCGGTTAATTTACAAATCGGAGAATTCGCCACTGATTTTTTCTTTTAAATTTGATTCGAAGGAAGAATCCTTCTTTGTGCTTTAACTTACAACAAATTAAATATGGTTGACAAGGGATTGATTCAGTGTTTTTGAAAACGATAAGGAGAGATCATTAGAAATTAGAGTTAGAGTTTAAATTTTTTTCTTAAATTGTAACTATTATTATACTTAATTAAATTTAAATTATATATGTATGTATATACGGGAGAATCAAAATTTTTTAATTTTATACAATTTTTTATACTAATTTTTTAACTATTAAATAATATATTTCTAATAGATGAAATTAAATCTATCACGTACATTAATTATAATATATTAATTACATAAAATATATTTAATTTTAATCATTAAAAATGTATTAACTTAACAATTAAGAAATAATATCAAAAATTATATAAAATTAGAAGAATTCTAATAGTTAGATTATCACAACATGACAAAAAGGTCTAGTTTTATTACTTTGTAGTCAAGGTGTTAAAATGTACGTATAACTTATTAATTCATCTGACAGACATCAATTATTTATACATACACAAGATAAATTGGAAAAGAATTAAAAAATCAGTTTTTAATTTCGTTAGTATATAATCTTGATTATAATTTTCTGTGGCTGAATTCCCAGAACTATAATCATCCCGAGGACCAAATGTTTATAGGGAGCCCTTCTCTAGTGCCGATGTCTCTGTAAACTTTGCACTATATACTATAATAAGGAAATGCCAAAACCTACTTCTAACGAAGCTCTCTCAGCAATCCCTATTTATTTTAGGCGATTTTGGAAGCTTTCATGGGGATATTGATCAACTTCTTAATTAATAGAAAGATAAAAATTTATTAGTTACATAAAGAACTGTAATAAACTGATGGGGTAGCAACAAATATTCATAATCGAGCAGCACGGAATTGTATACTCAATAGACCAAAACCATAGCAACAGTGCACAAGAGGGTGATGGAGAAGCCGCCAATGGTCTGAGCTGAGGCTAAGCTTGGGAGAGGAGGAGGCAAGGGGGGCGATCTGGCAATTGGACTAGGTGAGATGGTGCTCGATGGAGACAAGGGCTCAATATTGCTGGAAGGTGGAGGAGGCAACGGCGCAATATTGCTGGGAGATGGAGTCGGGGTGGGACTACTGGTCCCGGCGGTGACGTTGATGGCTAGCCGTTGACCGGCGGTGCAGTGGCTTGGATACGTACAAGTGAAGAAATGTTCACCGGTAGTCGTGAGAGTAACGTTTGCTGGACTAATAGTCAAAACAGAAATTGTGCTACTAGTGTTGCAGGTTTCATAGGCTTGCTTGGTCACCACAGCCACGTCTTGGGTTCTATTATCAAAGTTAAAGACTGCATAAAAGATCCAAAATTTTTAATTAATTAATTTACCTCCAAAATTGTGCCGTTTGGATTGAAATCTGATCAAAGAAAATAAAGGGTTGAATTACCTAGAGTGTCTCCAACAACGAAAGTCTTGTTTTGAGCCCAAGTGGTGTAAAAATTTGCACCATTCGGAGGGATCAGCCAGCCAAGGTCATCGCCCACGGTGTAGGTATCCGGTTTTCCGGGCGGAGAAGGAACAAGACTGAGACTGGGACTGGGACTGGGGCTGGGACTGGTTCTCGTTCTCGGACTAGGACTGGTTCTGGGACTAGGACTGGTGGCAATAACTTTGATGGCCAGCTTCTGGCCTAACGTGCAGTGCAGGCCTATGGTACAAATGAAGTAATACTGGCCAACGGAGTTTAGGGTAAAATTTGCCGGACCTATTATTTTAAGGGATATAGGAAAATCTGAATTGCAGAATAGATAAGCTTCTTTCGTGACCAGGGCTACATCATCTTCTCCAGTTGTGAAGTTGAACACTGCATAATATGAAGAAAACATCGATCAAAAACTACGCAAGTGAGCCTTAATCATGAGCAATTACGAAAAGTTTTGTCATTGGTTTGTGAACATACCAAGAACATCGCCCACAGTGAAAGTTTGTGTGGCAGCCCAAGTAGAATAAGCCAAGGGGCGGAACGGATGTACATGCCATCCCAAGCTGTCTCCCACCACATGCGTTGTCTTTGCTGTTGAGTTGGGTAGGAGAGAAGCAATTGTTATCACTGCAATGGCTAAAATGATTCTTCTTATCATATTCAAACTTGCTTAAGAGTTCTCTTTAATTCTGTGACATATGGGAACCAAATTTGGTAACCCTATTTATTGGATTGTATACATAATTATAAATAATGTTGTGTAAATACAAGTATTTTACACTTGTTTTGTTTTTAGCCACATATAGTTTACAATTTTATTTTATTTTATCTTTTAAAGTTAGACAGACATATTAAGATATACATGTACACCTATTCAATTAAATTCGAACACGAACATGCTTATTTTGAAATTAATCAATTATAACAATGACAGTGCAATGACAACGATAATAAAAGGAAATTCCGATAATAATAGTGCTAAGAAAACAAAATTTCGTGATATATTAGAACACTACATGATTTAAAGATATAATTTTATTAATTTTGTGTTAGTCTTTCTCAAAGCTAACATCTATTTTTATACTCAAATGGCCCCAAAATTAATAATGAAGTTGCATATTTCATAACCATGAGGGAGAGAAAATACAATAATGCTTCGAGAAGAGTTGTAATTAGTCATGGCTAGTAAACATTAAATTAAGTTTGTACACTTTTCATTTAGCAATAATACAAATGAATTATGAGTTCTTAAATTTCGGCTGCATAATTTTAATTTATGCATGTGTTTTTCACTCGAATTATTCTTTTTTGTATAGTTAATAATTTAATCAATTAATCATGATTTCAATTTTATTCTTCTAATAGTAAATTATAAATGTATTAAATAATATGGGATTTTTATCGTTATATTAGAAGAAAGTTCAAGATAAAAAAATCTTGATAGATTGTAAATGAAAAACATTAAGAAAGGTACTACCATACAATTATTTTCTTAGTTAATTTACGTGAAATTCTCTTAATTTTTTCTTTATTAATTAGATAATTCTACCATAATAGTATAATTGATATAGTAAGACTGATATTCTAAAACTTTCTCTTGCAAAAAATCTTAATATATTTAATAAACAAAAGAAAGATGTTAACCCAAGCTTTGGATTTTAACATTTCCAATGTGTCTTTTATTGTAACTTTCTAGGTTTCTTGTTTATCTGCTCTTTCTTAGAAAAACTTTATTGAAGGAAAAAAAAAGTGTTATATTATATATTTTAAATTATAGAAAAAAATATAAATACAATTGTTCTAATAAAATTATTTAATGTAAATTTGACATATTTTTTTAAAATTTTTTTCGTGTTTATTATTATTGATGAATACAAATAATGTTATATGACAATTCAATATAAGATTTTTTTTTAAAATACGTTTCAAAATTTTTATTTTAAATAAATGGCATTGATTAAGCAGGTGATATGAAAATTAAATATTATAATATAATTTGAGATACATAAAATAAATAAAATAAAATGCATCGTAATATTGTATAATTAGATTAGATGGGTCATTGCCACGTAGTCATGAAGATTAATTAGCAAATATTATGTCATGATTCCTTAAAGTCATAAAAGTACCATAAATCTTAATTAAAAATAGCACATCAATTATATAATAATTTAATAAAATTTTAGAATAACTAAGTAATGTCTATGAATCCAGCAGAATGAGTAACATCTCGTTGTACAAATAATTGTATAGCACATAATGACAAGGCGAAAACAACATTGGCGACTGCAACAAAACATGGACTGATTGTATTTACCAGACCAAAACCAAAGCAGCAATAGACAAGGGGAGGGTGATGTAGAAGCTGACAATGTAAACCTGATGAACTGAGGCTAAGTTGACGGGAAGAGGCAGACTGGGGCGGTTCGGATATTGGACCAAGTGAAGTGGCGGTTGATGGAGGCAACGCAATGCTGGCGCTGGCGATGACATTGATGGCTAGCCGTTGACCGAAGGTGCAGTGGCTTTCGTGCGTACAAGTGAAGTAATGCATACCTGTGGTTTTGAGGGTGAACTTCGCGGGACTAGTGACTAAAACATCAACTGTTCTAGTAATTTGGCTGGTTTCATAGCCTTCCTTGGTCACCAGGGCTACGTCTTCTGTTCCATTCTCAAAGTTAAAGACCGCAGGAGATATGACTAAGTTTTAATATCTTTTTCAATAATGTTCTCGTCTTACGATGAAACTCTTGTCGTAAGTCCAAGAGGCGTAAAAAAATTGCGCCACCCGGAGGTATGATCCAGCCGTGTTCGCCATCGACGTGGTAGGTCGTCGGTTCTCTGGGTTCAGGGGCGGGAACAGTTACATAGATGGCTAGTTTCTGTCCTAATGTGCAATGCAGGTCCATGGTACAGATAAGAGTAGTACTCGCCAACGGAGTCAAGGGTGAAATTTGCCGGACCTGTTATTTTAAGGGAGATGGGCTTTGTTGGATCACGTCTGATAAGCTTCCTTTGTGACAATGGCTACATCTTGTTGTGCAGTTGAGAAATCGAACACTGTCTACAATGATTTGAAACTAATTAAACATCAAAAACCGAGTGAATTATTTATGCTGATGTTAATTTATGCATATATATATCAACAACATCGGCCAGGGTGAAGGTTTGTATGAAAGCCCAAGTAACATAAAATATGGAGCCGCCTGGAGGAATTTGCCGTCCCAAGCTGTCCCCGACCACATGCGTAGTCTCTGCTGCTGTGTTCTCTAGGAAAGCAGCAGCAATGCATGCTATAACTGTAATATCTGAAATAATTCTTCTAGTCATATTTGATTTTGTTCAGGAGTTCGTTTAATTGTTTGTTCTTTGATACGTGTGCTGTAGCTATTGGGAACGGAGACTCGGTGATGCAATAGATAGAGGTTGAGCAGTCATTCATTAAGGTGCCCACAGGTCATTCTTTGAGTTCATACTTCACCCAAATAGAAATATGCAAGGATTTTCATTGACTCTGCACCCACAAATGAATGTGAAGAACCGAGAAAATTGGTGTCCACGATTGAGTGTATGCATGCGCAGCTTAATTCCCAATAACATCGGATCTTCTCCCACTGTTCATATTCAGACCCAGTAAACATCTCCCTTAGACACAATCCAATTCTCATTGTCAACATATAGCTGTGGAAAACTGTAATTGTCGTTTTATTTACTCAACTCAAGCATATACAAGACAAAGGAATATCTACTTTGCGGAGGAAATTGAAAACATCTCCCTCTACCAAACCTTATTCCATTGACCTGACCTTCTGGCAAGCAAACAAAACCTAGCAAGTTACAAGGATGTTTTGCTTTTCTGGTTGCAGTTTATTGAATTATGTCCATTTGACAGTTTACCACCCTTTCCTCTTGGTGCATACTTATTCTTGTTTTAGAAGATCAATAAATCGGCGGTCTGGTGAGGCAATTAGTTCGGTCTGGAATGATTGGTTGAATTAAATTCAAGCAAGTTTACCAAGGGGAGAGTTGGTTTAATTTACAGGTCTTGTTTTGAATTTGTATTAATCAGACTGGTCTATTTTGATACTATTACTAATTGAGAAAGCTAAAAGCACACCGTGCAATGTATTAAATCAGAAATTTATAACTGAGTATCTGTAATCAATCCACAATAATGAAAAGTAATCCGGCTGCTAATCCATCAACAACTCTAACAAACAGCCTTATTCAAAGACAAATATAACGAATATGTCTGTTCTGATGTCTGGCTCTGCCATAAACCATAAGAATAAGACTGTACCCGCATCACAAAAAGCAAGCAATATGGCCACTATTAAAGTAAATTAAAACTAGCAGGACAAGGCTACGGCAATGAACGTTAAGATGACAGACAAGGTAACCCCATGAGATGAAACCGAGTTGGAAGGTGGTGGTGGTGCCATTGTGGGAGTAGAGGGAGCAGGGGCCGAGTCAGAGTCAGTATCAGCAACAACGTTAACGGACAACTTTTGGCCGGCGGAACAGTGTCCGGGAACAGTACATATGAAATAGTGTTGACCAGTGTTATTGAGCTTAATACTTGCAGGTCCATTTTGTACAGTACTGATTGGGTTGGCAGTGCTGCAGGCGTCATAAGCTTCCTTTGTGACGGTGGCCACGTCGTGTACACCAGTAGCGAAGTTGAAGACTGCAAGATAGATAAAGATCAGTGACGCTTTAACTTACTGTGCCTAACGGGAAGGTAATCTATACATATATGATAGAAATATATAATTAAGTGGTATATATATTATCAATATATGAAGTCTGTAATTAGAAATTTAATTACCTAGAGTATCATTAACTTCGAAGGTGTTAGCAGAAGCCCAGCTGGAATAGAAGGTGGAGTTAGGTGGGATTGTCCAACCCACACTACCTCCCACCTGAAAATCATCGGCAGCTGTGCCATGTAGCAGCGCTGCCGCAGCTAAAGCTAGAGCGATAACAAGTTGTGCTCCCATATTCATTCTAGCCATTTCTTTCCTTCTTATCTATCTATGTGTTGAGGCCGCCCCTGCTATTTTTCTGTTTTCTTTGATGGGTATGCAGGTTTTTTATGCTCATGCTCTGCTCAATATATACAAATTAAAGAAACCCTCAATTGACAAGAAAGCCGTCCAGAGCCACCTTTGGTTGACTGATTGAAAGCGTGTACGTCGAAAGTTGTTATTTGCGTAGGCTTTTCTTTCATCGGGGTTGTTGGGGAATGGCTTCATTATCAGCAAACCAAGTCAATGCAGAGAAGGGGTCCATACCCCATATCTTTCCTTAAACTGGTATTATTTTTTCCCGGACTTTTTAACTTTATTGGCATTTTAAAACTTCAGAGAAGTGGCGTGAACATACTTCACCCCAACATCTAAATTAGAATAATCAATCAACAATGGCATGGCATATACCCCACCCACAAGAATATTATACCCTTTGTCGACTTTGTCAGTTAAATCTACTGATATATTCTGCCATTCATATTAGGCAGCTTGGCATCTTGCGATACATTGTCCATGTGAATGGGGGAATAAGAACATCACGTATTATTATAACATCACGTATTATTATAACGAATTACTGCTTTAAAAGGTTTCCAGAACATAACCATGGTGGCTTTGACTGATTATTATAAACAGGGTATGATTTTTAAAGTATTTAATGGTTGATTTGATCAAGAAGGGATTGAAAAACTCAAAAATTAAAAATTTTTCATGAATTCCCGATTTGGTGTGGAAACATTAAACAAAAACTCCCAACGCAATCAATCATCTTAGAGACAAATTTCATCCATTTTGACGCAGATGTAGAAACGTTTGAGTTATTCTCTCATCGTTAGGAAATTTACTTGGTCGATGTCTTGTAACTAACGTTAACCGGCAGTGGACTCGGTGAATAAATGATCAATGATTTGATGCAGAATCGGAGGCAACACTGGAAGGTCCAGACCAGAGCTGTCCCTTGAGATTACCGGGAAGACACCATGTTGGTCAGCCGCTCTAAACAGATCACAAGTTTCGTAAAAGAATTATTTTTGTTTCTCCCTCTCAGCAAGCTGCCATGCGGATGCTAAACCAGAGCACTCATTGAAGTTTAACCTCAACACCAGTAAAAGAAATTGGTTATTAAATCAGCTTTTCTTAAGTTCCTCGTACCTTTGATGCTTCTGCGCCAAAGTTGCATGAAAATAATGTACGCAAATGATCTAATCAAATCAAGGAAACGAGGTTTAAACTGGCGAAAATCAATAGGCATTTGCTCAATACATAGAAATTAAAGAAACCCTCGACTGACACGGAAGTCGTCCGGCCGAGGGGAGGCAATCTTGGGTTGATGGATTAAAGCATGTACGTAGATAGTCGCAATCTGCCAATGCTTTTTCTGCTGTCGGGGTGGGGTGTATGTCGATTGGCATCATAATCAGCAAACCAATCCGGCGAAGAGAAGGATCGGTGTCATTATCATTCCTTGGATTTACTGGCACCAGCCTGCACTGTCCGACTCTTCGTTTTCTGTATTATACGTGGCATTCGGTGGTAGATTGCGGCTTGGACTGAGTAGACGGGATCTTTTAATCTATTGTTTTGTATTTTAATTTAATTTAAATATAATTTAATAATTATAAATAAATAAATATCGTAAATAAATGTTCGTGTAAAAAATTATAT
This sequence comes from Swietenia macrophylla, assembly GCA_032401905.1. NCBI lineage: Eukaryota > Viridiplantae > Streptophyta > Magnoliopsida > Sapindales > Meliaceae > Swietenia > Swietenia macrophylla. The sequence continues at coordinate 7,198,653 of CP135562.1, read as the reverse complement.
GCACATTTATAAATAAAAAAAACGATAAGGTATTGTCTTTTAAAATAATATTAAGAAACATAAAATTTCTCCTATATTTTTTCATCATTTTTTATAGTCTTTTTTACATTAAATTTTATATTTTATTGCATAAAATTTTTAGTATTTTATTTACCCGAAGAAATAAAATATTAATTTTTAATAAATTTATAATATTAAAAAAGTATTTAAATTTATTTTTATCAGTACACAACGTAAATAAATAATTAAATATTTAATTTTATTTTATTTTAAAGTTATATTTACTTAAGTTATACGAAGACAAATAAAATTTTTTAAATATATTATTTTATTATAATTTAAAATATATAATTTATAAATTATTTTTTGATATATTATATTACTTTTATTTATTATTATTTTGTTTCATCTACGTCAAGATAGTTTTTTTCTTTTTCGCGGACTTAACTTTCGTAAATTTTTGTTCAATTGTTCGCACATCCCCCCACGCATCTAAATTTCTGCGGTCGGGATGGAGTGAGGTGGGTGTGGGCTTGGGGGTGGACGTGGAATGGCATCATGATCCGCAAACCCAGGCAATGCAGGGATGGATCAAGGTCCATTTTACTCCTTGGACTCACTGGTATTGTTTTTCCAGGGCGTGTAACTTTTTCAGTATTGATTTCGTTAGCTAAAGCATTTGAGTTTATTCTCTGACCAGAGAGTTTTCGTTGCATTCATTGTTAAATAATTTACTTGGTCAACTTTTACAACTGAAGTTAATATCTGCAGATCACTCAGTGATGCAGAATCTGAGGCAAGCAAGGTCCACGTTGGTCAGCTACACTGAACAGAGAACATTCCTAGAAATAGAAAAAGAAACTGATGAAAGATAAGAGGCACAAGCTTCATTAGAGAATTATCTTTGCTTCTCTCTCTTTCTCAGCAACCCGCCACGCTAAACCAGAGCACTCATTGAAGTTTAACCTCAACAACAAATTAGAGAGCATCTCTGTGTAGCTCGAAATATGTACGTGAATCATTCTTATCTGTGAACGCAATTTAAAAACGGGGAGAAACAGGGAAACATGTTTTTCTCGAAATGCAGCATATTAAAATTGCTGGCAATTCAGAATGAAATTACCTACATATGAAACAAGTAAATATCTCTGTTTCCATTTATTTACTCTGATGTATTAGCATTTTAATTGGAAGAGTCAATCAATTGAAGAAACCCGGTCCCAGGTTAAGCATAATGAATGTCGAAATCAACAACTTGATGAAGACTCAAACCTAGTAAAAGAAAATCGTTATTAAATCAATTTTTGCTGCCATTCAATGTGCTAAGTTCCTCGTACCCTTGATGCCTGTATGCCAAAGTTGCACGAAATAATATGCAAATGATCTAACGAAACCAAAGAAACGAGGTTTAAACTGGCAAAAATCAATATACATTTGCTGATATAGATAAAAATAATCAGCAATTCTAGCATACATGTTAAAATTACAAAAAATTGGGTGTATTGTTGTAACTATTAAGTATGATATGGAGTGGTACCGAACACAAAATCTTTGGCTTACATGTGCTCGTGCAGCAATCAAAGAGTGACAGCCTCAATACATGCTCAATCACTAGCTTAAGAACAGAAGCATTGGCCACAGCAAGATTATTAAAATCAAGGAACAAGGCCCAGCCCGACCTCGAGCTCGAATATCCTGTAATAAGATGTGTACAGATAAAGAAAGAAAAATGTGATGAAAACATAGAGGTAGCACATTAGATGATCGAGTACCATAAATCATACAACACAAATTCATATACACAAACATGGTCATACATTCTCCTCGAATCATAGTTAATGGAGGTCCTTCTGAATTACCAGAGTTATCAGAGGCTGGGTAAGTTTTGTTCCCCATTTTTCTGTGTACTTCAGAAAGCACAAAGGTTGACTGAAGGAATAAAAAGCTTTTGCATTGAAGAATCATTTCTCAGCAACTAGTAATTACACGAAAGTTATGCAACAATAATGGCCTAACTTCCTGAGCTTATGACATAAAATTCAGCTACTTTACGGCCTTTGTAATGTACTGAAATGGTACACTGTGTCAAGTTTAGATAGGGGAAGCTAGTGCACAAGCAGAAAACTTAAACCGTCTGGTCGGTAATTTCCATATTAAATAGCTATTTATTCCTATTCGTAACATCTTCATTAGCTTAACAAAGTACACTGTCCAACTTGAAGTCTCTTCTCAGGTCCCTTCAAAAGGGACATGTAAATTGAAGAACGTTTCCTTTCTGGTAATTGAGAAAAGATGATAAACAATGATTGTACAAGGTATAATCTTCAAAAGAGGGATCTTCATTGAAGAAATATGTTGCCAAAAAGTATGCACTTAATTTTATAAAGATAAGGAAAGAACATTAAAACAGGGTACGGAAAGGCATAATGAAGTTATGAGATGCAACTAAAAAAACGTAGACCTTGTTATGGTTAATGGACTCAAGTGTGATTTATCACACCATTATATTTGGTGCAGACATTCTCTTAATCTATTCACCATTGCTTCTCAAGAATGCAAAGGTGATATACCTAATTCAGCAGTCAAATGACCAGATGCATCAAAGATCCTAACATGGGTTGGTTGGCAGCATCATTTGTTGAAAAGCTGCAGTAGGTCTGGGTCTTAGTTGATGGACAATATAGTAGATGAATCAATTAGAGAATCTGTCAGTAATACAGAGAGTTAATAATCATTAAATTACTTCATCTAGTATGAAACAGCTTGCAACAAAGCATCTTTTATCATCTCTTTTGTAGCGTGTTTGGAGGGGTCAGGTTTGGTACATCATTCGCTGTGATGAAATGCTGTAACAGATCTGGAAAGAATAAGTTCCTCAAACTTGCCTCTTTTTGTCTTGTTGAGTATGTTATCCAAGAGCACAATCAATGGACTTCTAGAGATCATGATCGCTCATCACTTCATATTAAGAATACGTTCTTATTAACCAACTATGATCAATCTCTACATTCGTGGAATTTAGAAAAAATCTGCAGATTGTTTTTATGATTATTTATGCCTTTCTAAATTGTAAAAGTAAATCTGTCATTCCCTGTTTCGTTTGCACTTGCCACTTGTAATCCACCTAATGTCTTCAATTGGACATCCCTTCCCCCTAAAAAATGTACAGGCCATGAGGATATTTGCAATGTAGTAACAAAGTAAGAATCGGTGATATAAACAAATTTATTTTTTTCATTCTTTTCCTTTTTTATACCATTTCTCTGATGGGACAGAAGATCATTCACTGAGCACAAACAATGCCCAAAATGTTATCACACTCAAAATGACATGTATAACATTCAGTGAAGAACCTCATACCTTTAGAGACAGATGTGATGAATCTGCAGAGGAAGATTTCAGTCCATGGTATCCAATGTCATATGCAATGCTCCCATCGGGCTTAAACAGTCCAAAATTTCTCTCAGAAGTTGGCCCAGGTTTCATATTCTCATTAAAAATTGCAAAAATATAAGCCTTCACCACAATTTTCGGCCGAAGAGGAGTTCCTTTCTTCTTAGCAAGCCTTTTCCGCAGATTATAATTGAATGTCCTTGCATTATCAACTGTTGCAGCAGCTTCATTGCTGTCTCCACGTGAAGCCCACCCTGTCTCTGTAACTATGACCTCCATCTTTTTAAATCCAGCATCTTCCAAAGCAGCATAGGCTGCATCAATCTGAGCATCAAGCATATTATCATAATGCAGATCAGTTTTTGAATCATAGATCCCTTGAGTTGACTTGAAAAGAGCATAATTAATATCTATATTCTCTGGATCACTCATGTAGGCCAGAAATGGGTAAGCATTTAAACAGAAAGGAGAGCCAATCTGCGAGAAAAAGTCCAAGAGCGGTTTCATAAACTGAACAACATTTTCTTTGAATATACATGAGGAGGGAGGGTAGGAATTAGCAAAAACAGCCTGTGAGTGTGCAGTGGTAATCTGAACCACATCAGTTAGATGAAGCTTCTTAATGGAATTGTAAATATTTTTTGATGCACCAAGTAGCGATCCCCAGAGTTCGTAATCACTTCCTCCCAAAACTTCATTCCCTACAGCAATTCCACAAATCTTTGTCCTTGGTAGGAATGACTGCACATTTTCTTTAACCCAAGTCATGGCATGACTTTCATTAGCACTCATCTCTTTCAGATATTCATTTGGAAGTCCGACCACAATTTCAAGCCCAGTCCCACTGAAGGCCTGGAGAACACTGTGATCAGCATCATAAATACGAATATTCTTTATCTTTGCTGCCCTGAGAAGGGTAACAACTTCATCAGGTGAAGGAATGTTATCTGCTATTCTCCCGTAATTTATTCCATATGTTCCAGTGAATGCTTGCGCTGTCTTAGGATCTGTAGAAAAGAACAGAAATGTTTGCACTCATCAGTCCGTCACTCAGTTCTACAGATTGATGACAACAAACTTCATTAAAAACTGACAGCTCTAATTTTCTCCATACAACCCCTATATACGAAGTAAATTCATTACTTCTGTTACGAAAGTACAGTATGATTTGATGAAACTGTGCAAGAAAAACTCAATGAGCATGACAGAAGTGAATTTGACTTGATATTAGGATCCACAAAGAAGCAATAAACAAGCGTACTTGTGAATTACATTAGATATCAAATTTGATGCAGAGGTGGCATGAACTCGACAGTCAATTCCCATATTGAAAGATACAGATTAAAAAAATAAAAATTCCTCAGAACCAGTTCCTCAAAAGTATAAAAACCCCAAATCAAATCACTACAATCTGGAAACAGAAACGATATAAATTATGAAATAGAATAACCAAAGATATAACAAATATTTGATGCCAGTTAGGTTATGATTGCTGTAGACAATTGTACTAAAGAAATTATAAAAGTTTTGCAGAGACCCAAAATATCAGCCTTTATAAAGGAATCAAATCAGTCGAATTTAAATAGCAGCAAATTCAAAAGCTAAGTGAAATTTTCAATTATCAAAACAAGAAATTTGATAGCTGTAAATAACATCTGATCAAGAACCATCCAATTCACCCATTTCAGCGATCAACCCAAGAAACATCCCAGAAAAAACTTAAAAAAATATATACAGATATTAATAAGTTAAATTAACCCAATAAATAACAATTAACCAAAATTACAGAAATTACCAATTGGAGTGAATAAGAGAAAGAACAAGAGATGCAACCAAAGAAAGAAGCGCAAGCTTTTCGTCATTTCGTCTTAAAGAATCAAATCAACAATAAGTTATTTGGCTCCCGAAAATCAACAACTGAAAACAAAACGACATGCAAATTCAGTGAACTTGTTCTTCTTCCTCCTCTTATTCTTCCTGAGTCCTCCAGACCAAAAAGATTCCGCCTTTTTCCAGTCTCTCTTACTGACTGCTGGTTATGATTTATGAGTCAATGAATAGCACTCCTTAATCTCCTTGGGAAAGAAACTGATAGAAAGAATTTTTTGCAGTCGTTTTCTCTGACTCCCAGACTTCAGAGGGAGGGGTTTTGGCAATTTTAATTAATTCTGGCTTTTTATTTAATAATTAATTAATAATTCCTCTGTTTGGTAATTTTTAATAATTTTAAACTTGTTCGGTCTGATTTTTGTCTCGTACTGTTCTTTCTTTTATTGGTCAATCTTTGCTTGCTGACTTGGAGTTACGGTAGTGGTCACCACGCGCTAACTCCGACCTTTTACTATTAGAGGGGGATTTTATTGGATACCTCCCCTGAAATTCGTTGTAATCTCACTTTGCAAATTATGTTATGAAAATACACACTAACTTATCTCTTTCTATACTCTTTTGATTATTAATTAACTTATTAGAAGATACAAATGCTTTTAATTAATTTATTATTTTTTATTAATTTTTTTATTAAATATTAATTTATATTCTAAAATTTTAATAACTTAAAACGAATATCATTAATATACTATCATATTTTTAAAAATAAATTATATTAGATTTTAAAATTTATAATTACAATTGTTGTACTATAAAAATGCAATAAATAATAAAATTAATATATTTTGATGTCCATTTTTTCTATTATTATTATTAATTAATATTATTTAAATATTTATATAATAAAATATTTTAATATAAATTATAAATCTTATAAAAAATAATACATATTTTAAATTAATAGATAGATAAATTAAATATACTTTAATTTTTTATTAAATAATTTACCATTAAAAAAATTTAAAGAAGAGATATATTTTCAAAGTGAAATAATTACAAACTTCAAAAGAAGTAATCTATAAGACAACCAGAGAATTACAGTTCAACCAAAGGAAAATGATTTCATACAACTTTAGCTCTATGTAATTTTAAAATAATTATAAAATAATTTAAGAGTCTTAAAAGAGGTGGGCTTATAAGATATTTTCCACACGCATTCACGCCAATAAACGGAGTTGAATAAAAAGGCAAAGCACAAAAGAGAGCACTTCTTTATCAAACGTTAGCAGTCTTGTTAAGTTGGTGGGACACGTCACGTACATAACGCCCAAGCGAGGTTGAAGCAACAGTTTTGTTGAGCTCTACGGCACCGTTTTTTGTCTTTCACTACCTGTTCTTCTGTAAACAAACCTACTTATTATGTGAACAGTTTTGATCCCCGATTGCTTACAGGACAAAAGAGTCTTCTTCCCTGGTTAGCTTCAACTGGTGCTTTGTCTTTTATGTTTTGTTCTGTAATCTCTTTTCCTTTACAGAAAGTGAGTAATCAAAGCTGCAATCATCTTTAAGTAAGTGGCATAATTATGGCATGGAATGCACTATAATAATGAAGAAGGCTAGCCCATCACATCATCATCTGTCCATGAGAGGGATAAAAAAATATGTGCGTGATTTTTAAACTTTGGACGAAACTCAGTCTGTTAAGTAAGTGGGTTTCCTTAGCACGTCCGACTGTAAAAGGGTTGCCTTTTTGGCTGGCTTGGATATGATTATGTGTTGATGTTATAAGCACTGCTTTTGTAATACCAGCTACTGTGTTCCACGCAAGGGAATCTACTTTATCGAAAAGAATGTTCATATACTGCGTGTTTTAGGATCTCCAATCTCTTGTAGACACCTAACCCATTAGCCTTCCCCCTCTTTTTCCCGGAAAAATTATCAGTGGAATATGAATGTAAGCTTATGCTAAGAGTTCATGACAATGTTTGGGCCTATGGCCCTATGAACATGAGGCCATGGTGTTGAAACTTGAAAAAAGCAATAAATTTGGGGTAAGCTGAATGCGCCAACTTTTAGTTTGGGCACTGTATTTGTTAAATGCCATCAACAGCCTGGAGCATCTGAAAAAATGATTGGTTTCAAGTAGCAGAATCCATAACCTTATCCTCTGAAAGTTCCATAACTGCCAACGCCTCTAATTTTTCCCACCAAATTAAAACTACCAGAAAACAAACACAGAAAAAGAAAACAAAAAGACAAAAAAATGGCAACCCCATTTCTCCCAACGGCAAGCACCTTCCTTTCCTCAACTCTACCCTCTTCACCATCAACATCAACAATAGTTTACCTTCAAAAACACTATGACAAGAGACAACAGAAAACTATTCGCAAGGCTTTCACTGAGTCGACAACTCTTTCACCGAGTTTCACAAAAAGAAACCTTTCTATTAGCTTCATCACCAGCTTTGTTTTCTCATCTTTGGCTGGTAAAGGTTGTTTTGAGGCAAATGCGGCTATATTAGAAGCCGATGATGATGAAGAGCTGTTGGAGAAAGTCAAGAGAGACAGAAAGAAGAGGCTTGAAAAACAAGGTGTCATCAACTCGTCCATGAAAGAAACAGGTCAAATCCCTTGCTATGATAGTTGCTCTCAAGCTGTCCGAGAATTGCACAATTTTTTGTCTTTGGATTTACGCAGTTAAATCTCTTTGATACCCAATGAATACAATCATAAAATACATTAATTTTATTTCCAATGATGAAATTGTTGAAATGTGGAGTTTAGCATGAATGTGGTTTCTTAAATTCATAGGCAAGTGCTGCCTTAGACAACTTAGGAACACAAATTTCATAGTTTGCACTCGTCGGGGAAGAGAAAGGTTATGGAATTATTCATGTTAAAGTTTAATTTGGTCAATTGTAGTATGTCTTGAGGAAAATCTGGGTGGTTATTGGTTTTTAATTACTGCCATGTAATCTAATCCGGGTGACGAATATTGATTTTTAGGATTTTACATTGATAGGGTCTGGCCTCCAATGGCTATCAAAATGCTGCATTCATGTTTTGCTTCTTGCCTTGGCTGTGACATTGGAAAAATGAAAATAGTCTGAGTATCAAGGCACTGAAAATAACCCTTGTTGCGTTGTGATTTGAATGCTTTCCTTTGGTGCTGCTGAAGATTGTGTAAGATTCCCAGGTGCGTTGAAGCTGTGATAAATTTTCCTCGTTGCTATTGGAAATTTAGGTACTAGAGAATACGGAAAATCAAGATCTGTAGTATGAAATTTTAAATCTTATGGGGAAGTGATGCATTTTTTTTTTTTAGGTTGCTTATTTTATAATTCAACATCCTTAGTTGAATTGTTGAGAACCAGGTTAATTTTTCCCAGAGTCTTCTCCTCTAACCTTGTACATTAAAGTTACTCGTCACAGGATATTTGCAGGATCTGGTTTACAAGCTGAGCAAAGTGGGTCAAGCCATAGACAACAATGATCTTTCAACAGCTAGCTCAGTCCTTGGCGGAAGCACAGATACAGAATGGGTCCAGAAAGTAAATGAAAGTAACTTCCTTTTAAGTGCTTCGGCAGATTAACAACAGTTTCCCTTTGTCCCCTCTTCTTGTTTTCCAGTTACAAAAAATAATATAGAATCCTCCAAAATTGCTTTTGTGGCATCAGCCAGTGCATTTGAGTAGTGGACATCCTTGACAGGACTAGTTGGACAGCTCAAGGGATTTTGAAGGAAGAGACGATGAGATCTTTCACCAGAGAGCAACTTGCACTCTTGCCGCTTAATTATTTCGGCCCAAGTGATTTCCCTTGTATCTTCCGATTGCTTTCTTCATAGTTTTGACTCGGTCCCTAAAATTCAAAAATGGCCGTTGTACCTCTTATGAGTTGTAAATCCTTGCTCAATATTTTGAGCCTCGTGTCACGAACGCCGGTTGAGACTTGAGAATGGGCAGAAAACTTGCTAAACCCAACCCAATTTGTGGCATAAATTGAAGCTCAAAGCAAGCCCACTTTCTAGAAGGCTCAAGGTGTCATTGGAGGGAAACATTGGAGGGAAATTTCAAGCCTTTGAATTCAAGTTTTCCCTCCCATTTGCATGGAAAAAGGAGAACAAATCTTGGCCATCCAAAGTGGCCTTTGTACATTCAATCCTAGCCATTCATTTCCCTCTCCTACAACTATAAATAGGTCTCCCATCCTTGAGGCAAATCATTCACCAAAACACAAACACAAGTAATCCTAAAGGTGTTGTAAGCTTTGTAGTCTTGTAATTCTTTCATTCAATATAAAATATTTTTCTTCAAATTCTCTTGCATTTTTTTGCTTTCCTCTAGTCTCCTAAGCCTTCTAAGGTGTCCAAAATCATCTTTCGCGCATCAATTAAGGCTTGCTTAGCTCAGTTACGCGAGTTCTACACTAGCTAAGCGCCGCACGAGTTCGACGAAAACCTAACGTCCCGTGACACTCGACTAACTTTCCTCAATACGCACTGCAAATTTTGCTGTAAAATATTACCTGCAAATTGATTCACCTCTATGGAATTGTGTTATATCAGTATACCAACAACACAATGCATACGCTGCGACCATAGCTCAAGGCATTTTGCATGATTGTTCTTGGTTTTTGCAGCTAAACTCGTTTACAGTAACAGAAGCTACTGGAATTAAGTTTCGAAGGTTTCCAATTCCCATCAGTTTGTATAGGAAAGGCAAAAAATAGCTGTCAATCTGACTGCACTGTGAAAAACCAAAAAACTTTCAAGGTCCAGTTTTCATTATTTCCAATAACAGGCAAGAGGTGGCAAACATGCAATCTACATCCGCTTGGGATAGCAATGTTGTTGCAGCGTTCTATATCCTGTTTCCAAGGAATTTTCCTAGGAAAGACAGCATCAGTAAATGAGAAAACCCACAACCGACACAAACAACTCTATTTCTTCAATCTTTAACCTAAGACACTCAATTCAAAATCACATCACATGGAGAGATCAAGTTAATGCAGCGTAGAGAGGATCCGCCAATAAAGCTGAGTTCATGGGATCTCTAGCTTATTATTACATACATGCATAATAACATCACATTAGGAGCGTCAACACCATTTTGTTACAAAATGGATCTCTGCAACCTACAGTCTCTCCAGTACAACAGAAGCAGGCTACATTATGCACCTATCTACGACTGAATAAATAATATTCGGATAGAGTATGAAATATCCATTTTTAATGACAGACCTATAGATGACTGACGGATCTCACAATCTAAAAGGGTCAGAAAGAAGTTAAAGAGAAGCCTGATTTAAGTTAATCTGCATAAATTATAACTCAAGGCTTCACCCCATCTGCATCATTGCCACAGATGCCATTCTTGATCACTTGTCCTTCCCCCTTCTTGCTACTTTGATTGCACTGGAACTATTAAGATCCTCTCCACTGCCATTCAATGCTGCTTTCGGCTTGAGTTGTTCTTCAGCTTCAGGAGCACTTTTATCAGTTTTCTGTTTGCCTTCCACTTCAGCAGTGGCTGGATCAGCTTTTTCCTGTTCTCCAAAGCCAAGCTCTTTCTCTGTCACAATCTGAAGTTGATCAACCTTTTCTTGATCTTTTGAACTTTCAATTTCTGTCTCATCCTGAGTTACTCCAGAATCATCAGCTTGCATCCAATTATGGGCCTCTTTCAAGTTTCCAGCCACTGCCTCAGTATTTTTCTTGCTATCATTTGATGTATTAGCACCCTCTCCGACCTTGGCTTCTCCAGGTGGAGCAGCTTCTGTTTTAGCATCTGGATCTTGACTTTCTTTCTGTAAATCTTATTTCTCTTCTACTTGACAGTATCCTTCTCAGTTTTTTCAGCATCTTGCATCTCAGCTTCCTTTGCTCTCTCAGTAGTTCCAGTGGTATTTTCTATTTCTTTGCTATCCTTCTTTGAAGCAGATGACTTTCTGCCTCGTTTCTTTGGTGGTTCACTTTTTGGTGGTGTTGCCTTGACCTTTTCACTAATTCTTGCAGATCTCCTTGCAGTCTCACCAGTGCCCCAGTCAAACTCCGAAGACACTGGACCACCGGGGTGTGATTTCAGGTACTGCTTCAATTGTCTTTTGTTAACAATTTCCTCTCCTGTTGGAGCAGTGAACACAAGCTCACTCTTATTTGGCATCCCACCTTTCTTGGGCATAAACTGGAAATGAAGATAAACCCCAAGGTTAGTTACACGAATGAATTGACATGTGAATAAAGGGCCATGCAACTGCACGACCTAACCAAGAAACTTCCTAAATTGAACACTGAAAATTAAAATTCATGCCAACTATTTCTCATAAAAGAGACAAGTGTTGGTAGAATTGCAATAACTAATATATCACAGTTAGTAGAAATTAAACAAGATCAGAAATAAAATAACCAAGATTCATCTACTCATGATGTTACCAGAATGAAGAGCGTGGGCCAACGCTAATGCAATCAAAATTTTATGAAAACATTCTGATAGCACAAAGTTCAGTCAAGAAACAAGAACCCAAATGTTAGCAGAGAGTTAATAAATAAAGTTCTCAGTTTGGGAACAGCTTCTATTTAAGATAGACATAGTATCTGCATACTTCCATTTTGAGGACTATAGTCATATTAAATGATGTTTGCACAATAGATGTGCAGATTAGCCTTGGGAAAGTCAAATTAATCATAATTACAAAACAGATCATGTCAGTCACAAGATACCATGTCTTAAGTGGTCTCTCAAAGCCTTATTCAGGTCAACTCCTGGCATAAACAGTTCACTATGTCTCTTTGTCAAAAACTCTCTCTCGTCCTCTCTCCCTACACGTGTGGCAATGTGCATGCATGCAAGAAAACAGGAGAAACAAGATAATTGGCTACTATCAATGTGGAATTGCAGTAGAAATATATCACCTTAAGTTCAATTACCTCCCAGACCATAAAAGAAAATTTCATATACAAGCAAATAAAAAGCAGAAAGATTTCTAAAGGTCATGACAACAATAACTTCCGATCTAACGTGCTCCAGAGCCAGGTTCTGTCATTGTCATAGCATAATCTATGAGGAAAGCCATTGTGACAAACAAAGTCATTGGTAAGTCAAAGTGTTCCAAAAAAAGGATCTTTGAAACCATCCCCACGACCATAATTCCCAAGATATGTAGTCTCACCATGTATAAGCAACTTCTCTAGTCAATATTACTAAGAAGACTCCAAGATGTACACCTCTCTCCCCTCATTCGCCCACCTGCCTGCCCAACACACAAAAGATAGCTCGGTCCTCACAAGATCCTTCCCAACATCTTCAACACTGTAAAATCACCAGAAAATCTTGAAAATCCTAAAATAAGACAAATTGTGTGCTCTTCAGATAAACTTACACTAGAGACATTATTCTTGTGGAGGAAGCGAATGTTTTAGTGTAGGGCTTAGGTTCTTTAGGTTATGAAACCTTTCTGAAAAGTAGTCAAAATCAATAAGAATTAGCAAGTGAGTTTATTCATCATCATATATTGTCATAATGGGTAACTGCAGCTAATAGCGATATCATATTGTATAATAATAATAAAAAGGAAAAAAAAAGAGTATTGCAATCCGAAATTTGTACCATTAACCATCAAGGACTTACAATCAACATGTCCATGAAATTTTTCATCCACAACTCACATCTCACATATATAAGCTATAAATATGATAACTATATTCATCAAAACTAAAACTTCAAGAAAAAAAATTAATTTTCCAGATCAAAACGAAAAACCTGGTAACAGAACTGTTATGTTACTACTTTAGCATAGTCAATTCCGTTCACTAGTAACATTTCAAACAATTCTCCACCGGAGTACACAGACAACACAAAACACTAAATTTAAATTTCATAAGAACAATACCCTTCAAATCAAAACTCCCACCCAAAAATTAAAAAATTTACTCTACCCCTACAGATATTAGAAAAAAGAACTACATAAATTATGATTTTTTTTAACCATATTAGCCCATAATTCAGCATAAATAGCAAAATAAACCTGCAAACTCTAACGTTATTTCAACACTATACTGCACAAAATTCAACCAGGAAATCTTAACAATATTAAAAAAAGCAAATAATACAAGTAATTGACCAAATTAAGAGACACAACAGAAACAATCCACATATAATCAACAAACTGAGGCAATAATGATAGTGATAACAACAGAGAGAGAGAAAGGACCATCTTCTTCCAACCAGAAGCAGCAGGAAGCTCCAAGTAGAATTCTTCTTTTTCACTCTCTGAGCTAGCCATCTCACCTGACATTTTCCATACAATTATGACCAGTTATTCATATATAAAAATGGGCAAAAATATTTTATATATATATATATATATAAAGAGGTATGACACAGAAAACATGCACTCACTCTCTAAATTTCCGTGTGTAATATCTGGTTCTTCAATCTGTTATGGCAAGAATGTTTTCCTTTTTCTATTATGTAGTTTGGATTGATGACAATACAGTACTTGTTGACGAACGAATATGACAATATCCCTGAAAAGACGGACAGCCACGTTTCGCTTTCTCCCTTCCCCAAAAAAAAAAAAAAAACGCTTCCAGAGTTTTTCTTTGGTTCTTGTGCTGGATAGTTCGGAAACATGACGGCTGGTGTCTTGGTCCGACCCTTGGTTCGTTTCTTCTAGTTTCCGACGAGTAAATTTAGGACCCGATTTATTTCCTTAGTACTAATGGACTTAATTGGGCAAAGCCCATTGTGGTCAATGGGCCAGTGCAGGTCTAGTAATTGGAATATTAAGAGGGACTGTCTATATTGGACTCTTTTGTGGCCTCCTTCTGCGATTATGGCTACCAAATATTAGGCCTTCTTCTGCTACATTGGACTGTCAATATTAGGCCGGTATTAGACCAGCAGCAAGGGCAAGTGAATTCTTTACAGGGATGAATTCATGCATGGTGGATGAATTCATGCATGGTCACAGAGATGAGGGAAGAAAACAACACCAAACCAGTTATATCTATGCGCCGGCCTGAAAATCGAGATCAAAGTACATATGTAAGGTTAGGCATATGGATGATACGGTCAAGGATGGCTTCTAGTTATAAACATGCGCATGCATGGAGCTGTTATCAACTTCACCCAACACACAAGTCAGCCACAAGTGCCGAGGTAGTCACCCTAATTAGACTCCATAACCAAATGAATCTAACTAGCTACATATTTTGAGAGATTGCTTTCTAGAAACAGTACAGAACAATCAACAAAAACGATAAGAAGTGGGCGAGGCTTTCATGTGATCAAGCTTTATCATCATCAACCTTTGAAGAACGGAGCAATCAAAACCCCACAAGAGTACAGTACTCTATTCATGACCTATATGCATCATGCATTGCTTGATCAATCAAAACTTGACCCGTAAACTGGCCAGTAGGCAGCATAGTGTCGAGGAAAGGCAGAAATCCTTATTATATATGAAGAAACACAATTCACATGTCACATGCTTTTCATAGACCCCCTTATACATATATATGTTTGTTAATGAACGGTACGTATTTCCAAGTTCCAATATTGCAAGTTTTGGTTCTATTGCTCAGCAGAAGTACGTATACAGCTTGGGGGATTCGAAGTTCTTGTGATTGAACTTCATGTGCCATCGTAATCTTGATCCCCCCAAATTACAAATAATTGAAGAGATAACATAGGAGAAGCCTTCTTGACATACTATCTTGTAGCATAATGGGCAGCAAAGCCATGATATATCTCCTTCATCTTTGGCAAACAGTTCTTCAGGAATCCTATGAAAGAAATTTCCACTTCAGCTGGACCACAACCGACTTATTAGGAATTCATAGGGTCCAGTCATTACTAATTCTTCGCGTCTCTCGCAAGGACAGGCAAATGCACATGGTATATGCATCGAAATATTCTCTCTCAAAAATGAAAATAATTGCTTGACTTGATATTATTTTACAAAGTAATATTCGTTGGATATTTATTACAGGTGCTTGCGAATATTTTATTTTATATATGTATTTTTATTTAAAATTTGCTTTATTCAACCTTCAACTTAAATTAGAACTTTTGAAATTTTTAATTAAATTATAATTTTAACTAAATATAAGAGCAATCATGAAAGAGTGATAAATAAGAAAATAGAGAATGACTATTTTGATATGCACGTCACTGCTCTGTATATTTGATTGGTCTAGATTTAATTAAATAGTACAGAAATATTTTTAAATGATAATTTTTTAAGTTGTCAACTCTTTTCGTTTTCAAATTACCATTCATTTTGTACATAATCTTTAGATTATTTCATGACAAGGTAAAACTAAAAAGAAAAATGTAAATTTGATAATCCAAGACAATGTAATATAACTAAGGGTATAATTTAAAAATATATAATAAAATCTAATTGGGCGTTAATTAATTTATATAAAATAATACTAACTTTACAAAGTACTAGAGTTTAATTAGATTATGAAATTATGTTTTCTTCAGGAAACCAAAACATAGTATTGTTTGACCTTAGAACCAAAAAAAATATTATTTAAAATTTTGAGTTTCTATTTTAGTATTAAGCTAAATAATTAAAGTAAGTGTTTTTTGTAATTTTTTTTAAAGATCACTTTGATAAGTGATTTTTTTAATAACTTTTAGATATTTTGTAATTTTATATATGAATTTGTCAAATAATTATATACTTTTTTATGAAATTATTTTGATCAATTTTATTTTATATTGATAGAATTGATATATTATGTGAGTGGCGTATTTTATTTTGAATTAATGTTAAAAAATTATTAATTTAATTAAATATATTATAAGTTTAAATTTAATTTTTTATAATAAAATAAGTATAATTGATAAGACAAAAAATATTATAAAAACTTGCAAATATTTGTACAAATTTGATAAATTAAGCAAGTTTTATTTGATAAAAAAATGTCAAGCTTACTACTAGTTTGGTACGAATTTGATATTAAACTTTTATAGCAAACATGAATATGAGTTTGGAGGTATCTATGCCAAATTCGGTTGTTGTCATACGAATATGAGTTTGGAGATATTCATCCCAACTTCGGTTGTTGTGATTCCTAAGCATGCATTAGATAATGAACAAATTATCATATGTTATTGTCATAGTTATAATAGATTATGTGTTTTGTTGTGGTGAATGTAATTTGATATAGGATTTAAACCTTGTAGTTAGATTAATTTTTTAGGCTTAAATGTGAATGTAATTCGAAGCAACAATTGATTTTGTAATTAGATTATTATTTTTTGTTTAAATCCAAATTAACAAATTATTCGATTTAGATTGATTCAATTTATCTCTTACTATTAGTTTAGATCAATTTAATTCAAATTAAAATCAATAACTTTAAATCGATATACATTTTCAATTAAAATTGATCTAAATTAAATTTGTTGTTCGGTAACTAGGAGCAATTTTACCAACCTTGCTATTGAGTTATGGACTAGAACTTCCTAGACAGCCAGCAAACCCATAATTAAAGTAACTTTTTCTAGTTACATTTTAACTGTTCCCAATTCTAATATACATAAAAAGAGAAGCGACTTTGGCCCTTGTTTTAATGCAACAAGTTATGATCGATCTTTCATCGTGTGCATTGAATACATTATGATTGATATGATAGCAAGATTTGGTAGGTGATTGATGCGGGTACAACATACAAGAATCATAGCGATTGGACACTGATATATCATGACCATGTTTTCTTCATCTGTCCGAGTGAGAAATTCAATCAGTATCATTCTATATGTAAGGGAGAGGAGCAGTAGGGCCAAATCTGCACTGCATGTACCGTGATACATGAATTTGTACTTGGTTAGCTCACTAATTAATGAGTGGTTCGTGATTAATCTGTCAACAAGTTCGTGTTTGTTGCAATTACATATGTTTGCTCGACTGTTGCCACTGTTCATGGGTTCCACCCTTGTCTTATTCGTTCATTAAAATTCATTTTATTACGTTTATTTTTCAGTGATTAAAAACATCGATTAAATTGCACGATTGAACGTCAAAGGCATACCATTCTTCTATTTGATTGAAAATCACGAGAAAGTGAAGGAAAAATAATGCCGAAAAGTTTGCGGTACAGTTTGAGAAGCAATCGACAGGTGTTCTGATTCAGAAAGAAGCTGCTTATGCAAATTAAGGTCAGAAGAAAGATCGCTCACGTAATTTCTAATCGAGTATAAATGGACAAGGTCTCTTATATCAATAGACAAAGCTGTGGCATTGGAGCTTGGTTCATGCATGGTACAGCAGGCCTACCGTTTCTTTGAACACACAGGATTGTTTAGTTTAGTAGTAACATAGTAAGGGAAAAGAAATGCAGCTAATCAAAGCTTGAAAATTGGATGATACAGACATGTAAACAACTAGACAAAAGAAAAAACACCATTCCTCTCTCTCCTTCAACAGTTTTTTTTTCAATTAATTGGCTGGTGAAACTAATTAAAGCAGGTACACTCTAGCTTTCTTTTGAGGAATTGAACTATCCTAATCAAGTAGATAGCCCACATGAGATTTGACCTTCAATCACACCACGCCACGTCACATGAGAGGTGAGAACTTTCCTTCTCTCTATCTATCTTCTCAATTAATTCTGTGCTTTTAGCCTCTTCCCTTCCGAATCAGTGTCCAGAAAGATGAAGAAAGTCAAGGTAATTATTAATTAAGGTAATACGCCGCTTATAAGATGTTACAAGGACTGAGATGGAGACCCCAACTTTGTTCTAGGCCTCACGGAAAAGAAGAAAGTAACAACTACCTATCAATTAACTACGTATATTAATTCACACATACATATATATGTAAGAGAATGCTGCACCAAATATGGCAGAAAGGAGAGAGAAGAGAGATGACATCTCAATAGATATACATAACAACTCGCCGGCAAAAATTCCTTGAGAGAATATATTATAACACGAACATGGATATACAATTATCAGTATTTGTCTAAGCTAATAAGCCACGCTACCTGCTCAAAAAGAAGAACCTTTTAGGCCTAAAAAATGGAGAAGTTGATAGCATGCATGCCCACCCAAGAAAAATAACAGTAAAGCCGAACAATTTGACAGATCATTCATTCTCATTAAATGCATGCAGGCCTGCTGGTGCTACCTTTCCCTTTCTTTCTTTACTTGCAGGTTTTTAACTTTTACATATACATAAATGAAACTTTGCTGTTTTGTGTCAACTGCTTTTTTCCCTCAAGTTTTTACGCACATATATACACATATGTGCAACTTATTAAAGTGAAAATCTACACTACACACCTCTCAAGGTATCTCTGTCTAGATGAATGCTCTGCAGCCCTTCAGGACCACAAATATTTTCTTTTTCTCCTTCAATAATTTTTATTTTAATTTCTATAGTTTAGAGAGGACCATAATATAAATGTAATCCATATATGGGTATAACCAAAAGACAAGATTTCTATATTGTGAATTTGTGTAAAATTACGATTGATCAGTGCAAAATAGTGCCAAAATAATTTAGGAGCAAACGAGGGCCCTGTCATCGATATAACAATGTTTCAATTATGATTAGAAGTATTTGATATTTATTACAAAGTTTATATTTATAACTCTAGAATTGTTACGATCATCTGTTAATTAAAGACATAGCTTGAAATTGTTGTATTTTTTTGTACTAATTTTAGAAGTACAAGATACTAACAGTGACTTGACATTTAATAATTTTTATTTAAAAACTAATTTTTTTTTCTATTTTTACTTACATATAGTGACTTCCTCTTATGATAGTTTTGGCTTTAAAGTTATGGCAATGTTGTTTTAAAATCATAACATTTTAATGCTAAGTACAGCTTAAATACGAGTGCACAAGAGAGGTAATAAATAAAGGTGGGAAAATTCAAATCAAATTAATCCAGCTTAATAATTTGAGTTAGTTTGAAAATATATGATTCAATCTAATGTTTGATTTTTGATTTTTGGATTATTTTTTTAATTGATTTACACTTTAAGTCAAATCATACTGACTCAAATCAAATCAAACTAATAGGTATTAGTTCAATTTCATTTAATTTATCTTTTATTATTGATTCAATTCAATTTGAGTTAAACCAAATTCAAAATCTTTAGTTTAACTGAAAATCTAACTTAAATCAAATCAAACTAAACCGTGTTTGCCCTTAATAATAAACCATCGATCCAACAATCTACACACAAAGTATTTAATTGTGTGATTTGTCCAACTTTTTAGTGCTTTATGTAATTAAAATTAAGAAAAACCTATTAGAGGATTATATATATGATAAATTAAAATTGTATTTAATTAATATGCGTTTGGTGTGTGTAAATATATGTACATATATATTACAAATAACTTCACCATTCATACATAATATCTTAAAAGGGAATAATATGAAATCTTCACCATTCTTATGGCGTATACCACTCCATAAATTAGTAAATGTCAAATGTTGACAATGATGGAGGTATTAATGCTTAATGTCGTTTTATAAAATCAACCCGATGTAATCAACCCGATGAATTATTGATTAATTGACAATGATTGGTTCTCATAAAAAGTTAATCTTAATTAGTCTATTAATATTAATTTTTCAAATCAAGACAATGGTTTTTATATGTTATTTTGCTCATTACTGTTTGTTATTTATGTAACAAATAAGAAAATAATATATTAATGAGTTCTAGGTTTAATTGGATACCAAATAAATAAAGAAATTACATTATTAATACATCATGAGACCTGCATTAGAATATGTGATCAAGTTAGTGTTTGTTTCTTTTATACGAAAGACAAATTTAAATAACATGTTGGTTTTTATTCATAATGTCCAAATACAAATCTCTATAGCCCATAATTTAACATATTATACTCTTCCTAACAATTAGATAAATTTTATATTTTAAAAAATAAATAAAATCCACAAGGATAATTTTAAAATTATAATTAATTATATTTATTAGAATATTTGTATCTAGTGGTAATTTAAATTTTTAGTTTAATTTTATTCAAATGTAAGTAGCAAATTTTCTCTGTTAAGTTGTAAAAAAAAAAATAACTTTAAAATATCTAAATAATTAAAAATTGTATTTCAGTTAAAAAAATAAACAGACATTAAGTATAAGCACTACCTTTTTATGCACACTAATATGTTTGAAATAGTTGTAGAAAATATGTCAAATTAAAGTAAGATGAAATGCAGGTCTCATATTTTCCTAAATGAAGAGCATGAGTAGTTCTATATTCTAATGGAGGATGAAACGACAAGATGAGTAATGATTTCACTTTAGAAGCTTTCCTCATTGTAAGAGTGCATGTGAAAACTAACTCTTAATTAACAAAACACATTATTAACACTAATATATTAAGAGAACAACAAGATGAGATGCCATAATAACGTGTGTGAAGTAATGCAAAATCAATGACTCGTTCACTATTAAATACTAGTGCCAATTATACTTCAATAATGCTAGATTGTATATTATAAAATGGAAAAAGTCCGGGCATAGGGTGGTGATAATCGTTTGTGTGTGTGTGTGTGTGTGGTATTGCCAGCCATAGGCATAGCCAATTCTGATGACTATTTATTACACCAGACATGGAAAGTGACCGAAGCTGAAGCAACATTGCTGAGTCCGTTATCAAGTTGGGTAAATCGACAAAGAAGAGATCTTAATAATGTTATAATTTTTTCATCTTCTCTATTGTCCTTTTATGGAGGTTGCTTTTATTGTGTTTGTCTTCTACTTCTCTTCCATACTTGTATTTAATTCATTTCTTATGCCTAATTACTCTTGCTGATCACCCATGTTTCTCTTGTTTCTTAATTATTCACAACTGTTATTAAACCCATTTCATATTCTCAAGAATCATCCATTAGTTCTTACCTCTCTGTCAAGAGGGTTTGTTTTAATTTAAAATAAAGCAACTCCAGTATAGTTCATGTTTTCGAGTAAGTAATGCTATCTTCTTACACAATTTGAGTTAATGCAATAGTTAGAGCATATCCACCTGATTCAATAAAGAAAGAAATGAAAATTTCGCCCCCTTAGTCCGCTGTGGTGTAGCAGAGGAAAGAAGGGAGCTGAGTGGTCACATTCATTTCATCATCCTAATAAAAACAAAATCCTCTGGACAGATATGATATGGTCATGACAATTGTATTTGATAATATTGTCAATTTTTAAAGAGAGTTTTAAGTACAACGGTACTATTATATCAGTATTATTAATGTAATAAAATTATTTAATAAATAAAGTTAAAAATATAAATATTTATTAGTAATAGATAAAAAAAATTAATAAAATTTTTTTATTATTTAATTAATACATTCAATTAATATAATAAAAAAATTATAAAATTTTTTATTAATTTTTTTATTTATGACTAATAAATATATTTTTTTTTCTTAGATAATTGAATGATTTCGCTAGGGTAACAATACTAGATGACATGATCATCCAATTTAAGACTCTCTTTAAAAATTATCCTCTTCTCCTTCTTCAAACCCTAACCCAGCTGCATAATTGTGCTTCCTACCTGAACCGTTTTCAATCTCCAATTGAACCCCCCACGAAAAATAAAGAAGACAAAAGGCCGGTTTTCCCAAAAAAAAAATCACTGGACCGTTTTTTCATTGCAGGTCCCAGCATTTGCAGCCTGCCGAGGGCACTAGCTACTAAAACCCACTTATTTTATCGCGTTGGCTTACCATAATTCATCTTCTCTCTTTCAATACTCTTTGGATCCTATCCCTCAGTTTCATTTTATTTTTCAATTAATTTCACTCTCTCTTTCTCTATACATGTATTCCTATTGCAATATATAAAGGTTGTATTGTTCTTGTTATATATAGCCCGATTTCAAAGCAAGTGGAATAGAGAGAGAATAAAAGCTTTTCTTTTCCTCTCCTAGAGATTTGCTTTCTCTCTTACGTGTTCCTTGCAATTTGGAAGAGGTTGTTCTCTCTTTCTTCTTCCTCTTCTTCTTGGGCTAGGGTGTCTCTTTGTTAGTAGCTTGAAAGGCATGTCGAGCTGCATCGATGCTGTGCCTGAGCAACTCTGCTACATCCCCTGTAACTTTTGCAACATAGTTCTTGCGGTATCTGATCTGGGAGCTATTCTTTAATGGGATACATGATGATCTGCTTTTTCAGTTGCTACATAGATATCAATATTATTCACACTAATGTATTTATAAGTGTTTTGTGTGTTGTTTTATTGCTTTCTTTCCCCGTGTTTACCTAACAAGAAAGAGCATTTTAGATCCTGATAAAAGCTAGTCTTTGCTTCTGTGATCAGTGCCTCTACTCCAGCTATTTCACAAAGATTTATTGATTTTCTTTCTGGGTTTCTTGATTTTGTTACAGTCAAGTCTCCATCGTTTAGACTTTCTTTTTCCTCCTTTTGCAGTCAAAGAAAAGTCACACTTAAGGTCCAGAACTGCTAACGACCAGAGAGAGGGATTGTTGGTTAAATATATTCTTTTAGCAAAAATAAGGAGTGTTTTAACGTTAAAACAAGCTTTGGATGATAAGATGACGAGGACAACTCCTTCAACTCTTTGATTTTCTTCTTCGTAGCTACCATGCCTTTCCCTTGGCCAACTCAGCATCTGAGTTGAGATACACCAACCCCAAAACACGACGAAATCTCACCATGCACTCACAATTCTTTCTATTTGTGGTCATCATTTCAGGAACTTGGTCGTATTTCTGTATATTCCTCCCTTTTTTCATGTTTGAAGTTATTTGTTTGATTTTTGATTTTGTCAGACCAATAGAAAATCAGGATCAGAACCCAATTTCTGAAATTAGTGTCTGATCTGTGTATTTTTTTCTCTCTCTCTCTCTCTTTTCTCCACTGAATTGGTCACAATTTTATCTTGCAAAACTAAAACCAGAAGATATTCTAAGTTAATTATTGATTGTACGCAGGTGAGTGTTCCTTGCAGCAGCTTGTTTGAAGTCGTGACCGTCCGATGCGGGCACTGCACCAATCTATGGTCTGTGAATATGGCAGCTGCGTTTCAGTCACTGTCATGGCAAGATGTTCAGGTGATATAATATAATATATTAAAATCCCTCTTCATATACTAGCTAACTTTAGTTAGGGCATTTATACCCTCAGAAATCTAGGGTTTTCTGGGCGTTACTCCTTTTGAGGAAATCGAAGCCTTCAAGTTACAGACCGAGTTTTTCAAAGTAATTCCCTCTTAAATGGTTTCGTTACCGTGAAACCTAGCAGCCGCCGCAACCAAAACCTACTATGTTTTTGCTTTTCGTAGAGCTGGGTTTTGCGGCCGAAGTTGTATTATGCGTCAGGGACAACTGTCCTAACCGCCCTAAGGCTCAGCATTTTCTCCTTATTACTAGGGTTTTCTTTCTTAAGCCAGTAGTACTTTTAAAAGAATACTACCTCGATTTGATTGACATGAAAGTTGGGCATCTAGGTTTAATGATTTCTTTTAAAGAACATTGTCCTCTACTGTGGAAACAAAGCTAAGATTAACTGGGGCTTTCAGATCTTGAAGCCCTCGTCTCTTAGATCTTCTGCTTTTACTTCAGCTGTTACCAATCTAACGGATTCAGTCACTTCAATGCAGGTTTTCTCTTTTTTCTTTCTCTCATCAAACGTCATTTCAACTCTTTCGGCAACTTCTCTCTCTCCCATTATTGCCACCACATATCCCACACAAGCTTAATACAACTTTTATTCCCCTGAATATATAAAAACATTCATTTCATTCCTTCTTTCTTTCTACAACTAGTTTACATCCTTTGATTGCAGTTTAGTTTACCTAATTAAGGTCTTTAACAAGTGATAATTACATCTTCTGCTTGCTAAATTATTTGCTTAAATGTGAATACCTTTCAGGCTCCAAATTATTCCTCACCAGAGTACAGAATTGATTTGGGTTCTTCCTCCAAGTGCAACAACAAGGTTGCAATGCGAGCACCGACAAACAATGCCAGTCAGGAAAGGGCTGTGAATCGACGTGAGTCACCTCATGTTGTGGATAATGTGTTTGCATATAACTTCCAATCTCTTTTTTGTTGTTCTGAATTGTATTTAATACATTATATGATATATGTGACTCACGTACTGTTAACTTCATGTTCAGCTCCCGAGAAGAGGCAGCGAGTACCTTCTGCGTATAACCAGTTCATAAAGTAATGAAACCGTAATCAGCCTGTTTCATGTTTAATATATTTTGCATGATAAAGCTTTATTGTGCATTATGCTAATTAAAGAAATATCTGATAATGCAGAGAGGAGATTCAGAGGATTAAGGCTAATAATCCGGATATCAGCCACAGGGAAGCCTTCAGCACTGCTGCAAAGAATGTAAGTGGACCAGAAAGCAAATTAAAAAACTCTCACTATGGACTCAAAAATTATCACACCAGTTTTTCCTATTGTATTAACAACTAGCATGCTTGTGTTTTTGTTAGTGGGCACACTTCCCTCATATCCATTTTGGGCTGATGCTGGATACCAACAATCAAGCTAAGGTAGATGATGTAAGTACTTGCGTTAATAAATGTTCATAATTTTTCTAACTGATATGCCGCAGCGGGGTTGGGACAATGATAGGAAAAAATATGACCATGAAAGTTCTCTCTTGCCTCAAGTGTTTACCGTAATAGAGGATTATGACAGTTCAAGATTTACATTCATTGTTGCCTGCATTTACCTTGCTTCATATTGTGGCTACTAGTTTACTTGGAAGCAACCCATGATTCATTAATAGTTTAGAAAGCCTAAATAGAATTATTCTTGATCTGATTATGAAGTATTAAATGGGAGAATACAAATTTCATGCATACAGTACTCGATCCTAAGACAACTGGATGATCTGGTAATAATGTTACTCTTAGCCACTCAAATTAAGGCCTTCCAATACTATATTCATATTGCTGTGATTGCATAAAAAGTAGTTAGTATTGAGAAACTATGATGTGTATAGTAACTTCTTATAAACATTTCTACACACCTTGCTTCAGTCATTTATTCAATATTTGTCATGAATTCCTGCAGGCTTCTGAGAATCGTCTCATGTCAAGGGCTGCACTACTGCATAAATGATAGTCTTGAGTTTTCAAGACCACTTCACTGAAGTCTCAGCTCGTGAAGCAAAGAAAGACTTGGCTTCAATGTGTTGAAAGACATATATATTATATCATCGTTCAATGTTATTTGTCTCATGTTGTTTGAATAGGGATGTTATTTACTTGTTCTGAAGTAAACAAGCTACTGTCCTTTGTTGCATAATTTGTCATTTAATGCTTGACTTTCCAAGTAAAGATCATGACTAAATAAATACTTTCTGCGTACATGTTTTTTTTTTTCTTTTTAATGTTGGAAATATATACTTGCTCCAGGAACATAGTTAGTTGTCCATGGATGTGAATGGCATTTCCAGGTGAATATTTGTAAAATGAGAAATACAATATAGATTGTACGCAAAGATAGATGTGATAAAGAAGCCTAGGTTTATTTCAGTCTATAAAGGTTTCTGATTTGTATTTATTCGAGTAGAACTCTTAGAGAAGGAGATACCAAATTCCACTAGCATTCTTTCTAATATTTGGAAGAAACTTATTCACCATCATATTAAATGTTTATGTATGTATGATTGCATGTATGTATGTATGTATCTCAATCATACTTTAGAAGTATAAGGCATATTTCTCCATTTACTATGGAACCTAAAAACACCATGTAGACAAAGAAATCAGACTTTGAACATTAATTTTGGTGGTGTCTCGAATGCTCCACAGCTATTTAGTTCACTCAAGTGAATTTCAAGCCAATTCATATATTTATTCATATAGTTTTCTGTTGGTGACTATTATTTCATGACGATTGATTAAGTCGACAAGCTTAAGTTGATCCAATTACTCACCACTTCAATTCTCTTCCAGAAGTGCAAGATTGTAGGGATGATCTTTAAGTTTTCTGATCGTCAATCATTTTGAACCAAACCATTAAGACGAATTCATATTTTCTATTGACGTTGTAAGAATTGGATTGGCAAACAAGGGAAAAGGAATTAAAATCACAGAAATGGGGAGAAAAGGTTAAAAAGAATGAAATATCACATGACATTTGTCCTTCTCCTGAATCTAGATACCGTAAGCAAACAGACCATTTCTAGTTTTATTTGAATTATCGAATGAAATGAATGAAGAAATGCATTCCCTTTCTCTTTCAGAAAGTAAATATCAAAGAAAAGACTTTGTCTGTCCAAGCATAGCTTACAACTCATAAAACCATCCATGACCCTTGTGAAAAGTAGTTCATGGACCACTATTTTTAGCATCCGACATTTCCCATTTCAACATTCAGAGAATCCTCCACATAACAAAGCACTAAAGGTAGAGGAAGCACTTTTGCAGATTGCTTCAATCTTTTGATTTCATTGAATAGCTTACTGGGTGGTAACTGGTCAAAGTTTATTATTACTTCCCGTCAAACTTTGTATGTGATGAATACCTTTTATCAGATTTCTCTCTACAATTAAAGAAATCAAGGATTGCATTGCCGCATACAGAGTTATTACTGCGAAATCTTTCTTATTGTGCTACTGCAATGAAGTGGGGATGTGGTCACCACCACTACATATAAATGAAAAAAGAAGCCACAAGTTTATAATTATTCACTATCATCTTTTCACTTTAATCATTGCTCATTTCCCGATATTACATTGCATACCTTCATTAGTTTGTAGAACCATTAATTTCGTACCAGGTATAGCATATGTATATATAACTATCTTGGGCTCATTTTGGACTGCAATTCCCAGAACTTATTAGGGAGATGTAATTAGGTTTTACTTCTATGTAATTTGTAGAGAGTGCTGTGATATTATTTTTCATGAGATTGATCAAGGCTTTATTTTGTGACTACCTCTTGAGAACGGACGCAAATAACACCCAAGATAGAAACATTTCATGACCTAGATTGCTAAAGAAAACTAGATTGGAGACATTGAACAAACAATAGGGTAAAAATGAATATGGTGAATGAATGAATACTAATTTCTCTGATGACTCATTTTTCGGGCAAGCTTCCGTTTCAGTTGTTAAGTTGGACTACATAATGCTTGTGATCTTAGGATACACTGGGATAAATACGTGATCCAGTGTTGTACCACATGTTTCATTGAGAGAGAGAGAGAGAGAGAGAGAGAGGAAAGGGTGAAGAAAAATTAGGTTATGTATATTCTAAATGATAATGATTGAATGTTCTCGGGATCTGCAAGCTGGCAAATGAATTTTCTTTTTTTAAAAAAATTAAAAAAAAAAAAAGAAAGTTTCACTTGTTATTAAATTATATGAATGAAAGAGAGAAAAAAGAAAATTGGGTACATGGGGTGGTAGTGGTGGTGGTCAGTAACACGGACGGCTGGGCTGCAGCTGCAGCTGCAGCTGCAGCTGCAACTGTAGCTGTAGCTGTAGCTGTAGGTGAAGCAGAAGCAGCAGGTGCTACTCTGCAGAAATCATTCTGACATTAGAATCTGAAACGTCAAACTCATGTCTGGAAAACGCATTCAATTTCATTTCAATGTCATTTCACTCTGATTTTCACTTTCCCACGCACCCACCAGAGGGAGGGAGGAAGGGAGGGAAGCAGAGCATTCACTTTGAAGTTTGGAATTTGGTTTCATTCACTCTCTCTCTCTCACTCTCACAGGAATGTTGGTGTCATTTGAAGGTGTTCCTACACACCCGCCCCCCTACTTTTTTTCTCAGTTGGGTGGAGGTGGAACCCACGTAATGGAATTTGAGTCCAGTGACTGACGAACTTAGTTCGAAGGGGATAAGTTCTTGCGATAAAAATGGGAGGAACATGTGATCCCATTGGCATCGTGTTCCCTGTTACACTGAGATCACAAACATCAAAATTCTGTAATGTGTGAATACCAATTCATCCACGAGTCTGTCTAATGCCCATGTGATTCTCAGTCTCATACTCAACGATTCCAAACATTGCCTAAGATAGCGACATGTGTAGGGACAGTAAATTCCTACTAAATTGATCCAAATTAATTGAAATCAAATTATTAATGGATCTGAAAATTTATCAAATCGATTTAGATTTGAAAAAAATATTAAACTACTAATTATTGACTTAATTTTTATATTAAATTTGCTCTAAATCAAATTATATATAATCAAACCAAATCAATTAAATCTATTTTTTTTAATTAATTTAAGTTTAAATCAAATCAAACTTGATGAATATTGATTCATTTTAATTCAGATTTATCTTGTATTATAAGTTCGATCTAATTTGAGTTAAATTAAATTCAAAACCTTCAATTTGATTTAAAATTTAGCTCCAATTAACCTAACCAAGCCGTACCCAGCTTATGTACATTCACGTTCACAATTGCTTTGCTTTGCTTTGCCTAAATCAATATCATATTCGCTACATTTTTTTTCTGCGGTCAAGAAACACACAAGATAAATGTGGGCCACATCGTATTCTCACGTAAGGGTACTTGCAAGAACATCATAATATGGGATCTGCATTTAGACGTCCAAGTCCAAAATCTTTGGGCCTAAACGGGCTGCTGACTTATGAGGAAACAGACGTCAATTGTCTCATGCACGATGGCCATGGCTTGGGCATAGCACACCCACAAAGGGGAAATCATTTACTTCTAAGTTGATGGCAATGCAACCTTAACCAACAGTTGGAAGCCAGAAAACAGAGGTTTACTACAACTAACTGAACAGCTACTTTCACTATTCAGGCATTTCCTTCCTTCTTGTTTCTTTGATCTCAATAAAGGCAAAGTACAATAATAGAACTTACCAGGACCGTTAGACACAAAGCCTAAACAAATGACGTTGTGGAAAGAAAATAGAAGACACATGTCGAAACATGTCTTCGTTTCCCTAATAGCAAATGGCATCTTTCCCAATTGAACTGAAAGATATCCTACCTGTCTTGTCTGATCCGAAGTTGAACTTAAGATCTGAAGCATCACCACTGGTAGGGGCACTGCTAGTAGAAGGAAAAACAAAAATAAGGGGAGGACTGGAACGGTTCAAGCCAAAAGTGTATGAAGGAACTTCAATCCCCTCTTTCGGCTGATGCTCACCACTAGCTTCGAGCAACGGCATGATGGATGGTGTAGGAGGCTCGGACGATACCCCAGAAGATGAAGAAACAGGAAAAGTGAACCCAGAACTATTATTGGAAGAAAATGTCCACCTCTGGTCAGGCTTTCCAACAGAAATCGAAGGCAAAACTGGTTTAGTTCCGACAGGGTGCGAAGGAGGCTTCATCTGTAAATTTAGCAACTTGCCACCGGCAGCATTTGGAACAGTCTCTGAGTCATTCTGCCCAATAATTTCATTAGTTACACTTGTTCCAAATAAATATGTAGATCGATGATACTACATAAATGAAAATACTCGTTGACATGATTAACCAAAAGCCACTAGAACCCAGGTTAAGGCAGGGAGATTTTCTGTCTAATTCCATATTGAGATGAAAAATTAACATATATATACAAGGGAATTTGTAATTAAAAGTATGTCATTTCAAACAAATTTCAAAGAGAACTTTTACTTAGACAAAGTATACTTGGAAAACATCATCTCTAGGGAAGATAAAATAATAATAATATAATAATAAAGTAGAAGAAAAGAATGCATGTAACTATCATTTGTTTTAAAAGGGCAAGTGTCATTCCATCATATCATAAACAAAATAATCTTCCAGTTGAGACACCAGTCAGACAATCAAGACAATAATCAAATCAATTGGTCACCTTCTAAGCACTGAGAGAACTTCAATTACCACAATTATTTTATTTCATGAATCAGACACCAGAATTACCATGAAGGTGACAGGGAAACCCTTATTCAAGTATTTAATGTTTTGAGTGTAGGCATGTACGCATTTCTCTTCCTTCCTTTCTCTCATCTACTTAATCCCTTTCTTTTGATGTGTTTAGTGCAGAATAGCTTCACTCTGCTAGTAGTCTCATGAAAGCCTCTATGTTTAAACAGCTATATTTGAGTTGTCAACCATCCCTCAGTCCGATGGTTAGCAACTACTATCCCACTAGTGAGAAGTCTCCCTAACAATGGGAGTATTAATGGGCCTTGTTAATTGCCCGCTCTGTGGGCTAGATATTGGGCTGTTATAATAGTCTTACTAAATTAAGGTCTCCGTAGATATGTGAATCATAAAAAGGTTTCAAAAGAAAAAGAAAAGGAACTATAGTTTTGGGTTTATTTATTGTGTATGTGTGCTTGTGATTTACTAGCTAAGTCAACTTAAATGCCTACATGTTGCTAGTGAACTGTTAGGTAAATGGTCAACTTAAGGGTATGCCAAAAGATATAATCCACTACCCGAGTCTTGTACACCAAGAGAGCTCATTCCTCGATGCCTTGAGTGAGCTCCAGGCATAAATTTAATGGCCCAATATAATATCTTCCGCCATGCTCTATCACAGCCACCCAAGAAACACAATGGGATGAAGTGGGAAGCTCATTAGTGGAGCTTCATTAGCCCCACCTGGCCATCAAAATATATGAAGGGAAAAAAAATGCCTTTATATTCTCAGTCCTTACAATATAATTTTTATCTCCCCCATTCCCAATTAGTTCTTTCCTATACCACGGCCCCTCCAAATGCAAATACCTAGCTTCTTCCCTAGGGACACTTGTATGATAAAATACATGCTCATCACTTGCTTCAAGACCTAAAGCTTGAACCTGAGACGTCCATCTCAACAATGTGTAACATGTTTACTTTCATACAAAAATCATAGAAGGGCAAGGCGAA
Source organism: Swietenia macrophylla (assembly GCA_032401905.1). Taxonomy (NCBI): domain Eukaryota; kingdom Viridiplantae; phylum Streptophyta; class Magnoliopsida; order Sapindales; family Meliaceae; genus Swietenia; species Swietenia macrophylla. The sequence continues at coordinate 7,167,598 of CP135562.1, read as the reverse complement.
GATAGTGAGGGCTAGCATTCATATGCAATGCAACAGTCAAAGAGGATAAAGTACCTCATCTTTACTCTTGATTTCAAAATCCTGAGTTTTCCTGAAATTTTGTGAAGCACCTGCACTCCCACCTTGCATTCTAAAGATGCTGTCAACTTTTCTGACTGAAGCTGAAGCAGATTCGTGCACAGCATGAGTAGGTTCTTTAGCATTCTCCTGAGGAGGCACCTTAAAGAAAGAGTTCCCTCTAGCTTCATTCAACTGTGCAGAATTTTTCTTGTCACCTTGATCTGTCTTCTTAAAAGAGTCAAGACCTCCTAAATGCAGGAAACTATTGCGCTCACTTGGCATGACAGTAGTACTATTGGACAACTGGGTTTCTTTCCATGAAGTGGCTAACTTTAACTCGGCAGACTTATCTTTAGGAGTGGGTGGGTTTCTCTCAAGATGCTCCAGTATTGTCCTAGCCACCTGGCTAGAATGTGGATGAACCGGTGGGACACCCAATAATGAGCTTGGTGACTTCCTGTCCACCGAGTGGTATATCGAAGAGTTACTTGTTCCTCCCAGTTCCAGATTCTTCTTGACAGCAGGAAAGACACCTTCCGAAATATTGGAATTTCCAACCCACGAAGGGCAATTTAAAGAAGAATTAAAATTAATTGAACCTCTGGTTGGAGAATCTTCAACAACTTTATGACGTATCCTGCGAATAGGCCCAACTGATGATCCATGGCCATTATCCAATGCATTTCTCCTTGACTTCAACATGGGTTCAAACAATAAGAAAGGCATCAAGAATCAAAACTCAATTGATAATAATTCAGCTTGACTTTGTCACAATGACGAGCAACACAAATTAATGCTTCAATGTCATTTTCGGCCTCATAAAAGCATAGACAACTATTTGCTGCAGTCAATATAAGATCACACAATCACATAGATCCCTAAATCTACATGAAAATTCCTAAAATCAAGATTTCACTATTCATATGAAAATGACAAGATAGAAGGTTGGACAATGCCAAAAACTAAGGGACCAAAGAAATTAGTTTCCCATGTCTTGCTTGTCCAACAAAATTTACAAAAATCCAAAGCTAAGTCTAAATTAGTAAATTCTATTATCATTATGACGGATTACTATTTTCACTTGAAGAAAACCAGCACTACTCAGACAAAATCAATTATACATAACAGGAGAACCATCCACCCCAAGGATCCAGCTGATTCTTGAATTAGTTTTTCAGGCTATCATGTTCTTTTCTTATCTTTGGTATTTATCCCCGTTTAATTTTAATATTTGACTAGCATAAAGAAGAAAATGCGCTGTGAGCAAGTAACAATGAGGATATCCTCCTCACAGAACCCCCACCCCAAGAAAAGATAGTATAAGAAGGCTTACACCCAATAGGGGGCCAAAAAAAAAAAAGAGAACGAAAAAACAAAACAAGACAAAAAAAGCAATAAGAAGCTTTTCGTATACTTGGCAAACATCCAAAAAAGGAAAGAAAGGAGAAATTTCATCTGGGAAAAGTGTGAAGAGCACAAAGCCCATGGCCAAAGACACTTGAATAAACTTCAACACACTATTTAATTAAAACGTATCATTGTAAACCCAACCAGGGTAGTAAAGCTGCAAATGTATCAGTTTTCCATTAAAATTTCAGTCATGTGTGGACCTTCAGCTCATCAATATGTTTTCTTGCTGACTACTTCAGATTATGAAGACATAATAATCAATGAACATAGCATAAATGAACATCGTATATATATATATATATATATATAGGAAGTACCTGCTCATAAATAGGAGTTTGCAAGTGTTGCATGCGAGTGGATGTGTTCAGGCCTCTATTTCCATCACCTTGAGTCAACTGGTTCATACAAAAAGAAACAAACAATCAAAAACCCATATGCAATTAATCATGTCCAAAAGCATCACAGCAATAAAGACATTTCCGCATACCTTGGACTTGGACTTGGACTTGGAAAAGATAGTTCTAGAATAAGGAGTGCGAGGAAAATTATGAAGCCCAAACCTACTTCTTTCACTTCGCGGGGTCAAATAACCACCTCGGTCTTGTAACATGGCACCTGGCCAGCATGTAGATGGCTTAGGGGATGGTGATGGAAGAAATGGTTTTAATGCAAATTCATCGTCGTTCATTGTTGCCCTTTCATCTTTAGATAATACACTCTTAGACCCAAGCCCGACTTCAGATGTCCGGTTTCCCATATATGCTTTTGCAATTTCAACTGGTGAAGCACCAATTACACCTTGTACCTAAAAACCAAATATAAGTTAGATCATTAAGACATCAGATCACACAAGTGAAAACTGATTGAATTTTGATGAACCCCACAATACAAAATGAAATATCTAACATATGCAGAGTCTTGTCAACTAACTATGCCTATGGGACACAAAGTTGTTCCATTATATATATGCACAACGTTTCCTCACCATCAAAAGATAATTCACATAGCTTTTTTGTTCTGATTAATATTGCAAATAGCAGAACATTGATTCATTTGAGAGTCAAAATAAAAGTAGTTTTGCAAAACCAAGTTTGAAAAGGTCAAGTTTTGACTTTGCATTGTAACATTAATGTACAAAGACAAGTAATAGGAGGAATATAAGTCTGATATATATATATATATATATCAGACTATAAGAAAATGGTTAAGCATTGCTCTACACATAAATTTCTAAGAATGAATGTGTCTACTTGTGTTCACCCAGACACCACTTGCAAAATATTCAGTAAGCAATACATTATGTAAACACAATTCAAGAACTTAACATGATTACCATTAAAAAGGAGCTGACTCTCCAGGCAGATGTCAACATTCCAAAATAATTATAACAGTTTATTCTACTCACAGATGACTGCAGAGGTGGGGTTGAGGTTTCCCAAAGAGCTTTACTCAAATCTTTCTGATTTTCTTCAATTGACTTTCTTGGAGTTTCAAGGGCAACAATAGGCCCCCCAGCATCTCTTTTCCCAGTCATGCTTGGATATTTATTTTCTAGCTCAGGTAGGTCAACAGCCCTTGAATGAACTACCTCAATCAAACGATTAATTTCATCCCTGCATAGTGAAGCAGTCTCTGAATTTAAATAACTAATACTTTATACCAGCACAGATATGCATGAGTAACATATAAGCTGGTAAAAACAGCGGTTGATGCAATGAAGGGAAAAAGATTTTGTTGCAAGCTTCTAGGAAATTCTGAGCTTTGCAATTCAGGAGTTCCAGGAACTTTCTAGGCAGGGATACATACATATTTTCTACAATCCCCGCATGTTAGGGGTATTTTGCCAACTTAGTCAAGTCGAAATTGAATTATTATGTGTTTATTTGACTTTCAGTTGATTTTGGTTAAATTTTGTTTTTTATTAGGATTTCCGTTCTCTTGATTTAAGGACATAATTCTATTTAGGAGAAGTCTATATATAATTATGTAATCTAGTTCTTTTTTAGGTTTTGATCAATGGAATATTGAGTCGTTTGGTTTAAAATTGAAGGCATGATTATCTAGATGTTTACTCCACCTCTTTCTCTTTAGTACCAAGTGCTCTTTCTCTTCTAGCTCATTTTTATTGATCTTTTTCTTCTCCTAACTCAGAGCCCAAAAGTTTAAGACACTGTTCATATCAATGTTCAAAATAACCATTTACTTTAGTATCTCTTAAGCTTCACTGTCAAACACATAAATCCAGATCCTAAATCCCCTTTTAACAATCTAAAATATACGACCAATTTTCAAAGCCGTCTTATGTCACATCAATGATGCCCACAATTTTTAAACAATAACATAAGCAGATATACCATTTGCTATCAAGGAAGACAGAAAATGTAAACAATAACCATATACCTGGAAAAGGTTTTGCCTTTTATTAGGTGCTCAATTTCAGAAACCCCATTATCAGTTATGCCAACTCTTTTCTCCTGTTTGCACCCATCAAAGTGAGAACCATTCTTTGATCTATCAGCAGCACTGATAGGACCTGATACACCAGTTGATCTGGATTCTCCATGCTGCAAGTAATCAATCAACATGTGAACTGGAAAAAGAAGTACACATTTGTCTTGAAAATAATTGAGAGGAGCATCACAAAGACGTCCTCCAATCAATGCTGCAATGCAAGCAAAACATAAGCAAATGTAAATGCTATAATTTAAATCGATTACACATGAGAACACCAAAACTAATAAAAACTGATAATAATTCTGAACTTCCTCCATGATCAGCACTAAGCCATTAGAATAATCAGATCACCATTACCAAATCATTAATTAAAACCATAAACCCTAGACCCTAAAAAATAAACATAAAAATGAAAGTTTTTCAAGAAAATAGAGCAAACTAGAAAAAAAAAAAAAACAATCAACAGCGACGAATTTATTAAAGTACAAGGAGCAAGCGTGAATGTGGAAATGAACAAAATTGACTTGGGTCCTCTTAAGAAACTTCAATAACAGAAAAATAACATGATTTGTCAAATTAAACCATACATTTAAACCGCCATCGTCTTCAGTGTTCTCCTCTGCCTCCGTGTCCAATACGTCTGTTCCATAGGAACTATAGATCAATTAGATTTATTCCATAAGAGATTAAAAATAATTAGCTTACAAAAAATATAAAATGCGAATGAATGAAGTCCTTTACTAAACAAATATAATGTACATAAACAGAAACCAATCTCAATGCTGAAAAAAACCCTAGTTAATCAATCACATTTAAAAACAAACATAAATAAAGAGCTCTGGAGAACGACTTTGACGAACCCTGAACTTGTTCTTGTTCTTGATTGCTAGGAGCAGGAAGGGAATTTTTGGGAGACCTAAGGAAAAGAGAGGGTAAAATTCGTGTTGCGCCGCCGGATATAAGCCGGCAAGCTGGGTCAACTAGCTTGTATAACCACCGGGTCCGCTGCTGAGGCCGCGCGTATGGCGTCGACGGCGGTTTTCGTGACGACGGTTTCCTGAACTTTCCACCGCCGCCACGGTCCGCTGTGTTTTGCACCAAGGATAACGACTTCGTTCGGTCATTATCTTCCATCTCTCTTTCCGCTTCTGTTCGACTTTCTAGCACGCTCAAAAACACACCCGCTTTCAGTTAACTTCGGATGCCCGCTTTTCGCATTCACTTTTGCTTTTGCCGTTGCCTTTTGGTGCAGCGTGAATGGCATATAGGCTTGGCCAAACAAGACAAGCGAGTGAGATTGCATCACCGTCACTAGTCGACTCAACTTTGTGGAGTTCTAGCCGAGTGGGGCCCACCAACTCTTAGCTTAAATTACCATAATCCCCGCTCACGTCAATGAATGATTCGAAGTCAAAAGAGTTTTGAATTTTTTATGTTACGTGGCAGAAGCTGGTTACTTAACCATTTAACAGAACACATATTTACTCTTTGTAGACAAGGAGGTATTTTACGAAGGCAATGTCGAAATAAACAAGCCCAATACTTAATTGAGCAGACCAAGATAATGTTAAAAACTGTACGTACG
>CP135562.1:7127943-7147180 GCA_032401905.1 Swietenia macrophylla | reverse complement strand
ACTATAATAATAAAATAAGTAAATAAAAAAATTTAATTTTTTTATTTAATTATATAATAAAAGAAATTTATAAAATATTTTTTTATTCATTATCAATAAATAAAATTTTTTAACTTTATTGACTGAATAATTTTATTATATTAATTATATTAATAGAAAAAGTTAATATAAATTTTATTTAAATAAAAGAATCTAAAAATTAAATAATATGACATACTTTAATTTTCTTAAATTTTTAAGATTAAAAGTAATTTTTTTTCTTATTGATTGGTACATGTGGTAGGACAACTTTACTCAAAACTTCTTCATGTCGAGAATGTAATCTTACTTAAAACCTTCTCATTACTCTCGTTACATATTTATATAATTTTATTGTTATTACAAATTTATTTATTTTTAAACATATATTTACTTTTAAATATAATAATATATAATATAATTTATTTTTATTTTTAATTAAATTTTAACACATGACTTAACCACAATTTAATAGTTAAAAATGATAAATTAATGCAAAGTTAATTTAATATATATAATTAATGGATGAAATTTTAAATTAATATAAAATTAATTTTAACGGGTAATAATAATATTTATATTTATACACACACATTAAATTTTAGTCCAACTACGTGTTAAAATCAGTCAAACCAGAGATCCTTGTTGAATTAGGTAACCAATAGAAGTTTTATGCCATGAATTCGAGACAAGTGGATGTTTATGCCTCTACAATTTCAGCAGCAGAAGGCATTTACGTTATCTCGTAATGGTATCTGACGTTTGCACTTGCATAAGCCATCGTTGTACAATACACTAGATACGGTAAATTTTTATTAGATTTTGAAGAAAACGGAGTCAAATTCTCACAAGTCCAACAACCCAAATGGCAAGTCAATCTCAACGTTATTTACTGTAAGTGGGGTTTGAGCAACTACCTCAATCTCCACCCAGCTCACTAAACCGATATTTTCTGCTGGGGCTCTGGACCACGCCACTGTTTTTTAGTTTGTGGCAAGAATTTCGCCGGGATATTCCCAAGAAAGGAGGAATTGATTGCGAGTAAATTTTCTTCTGATCCCGAATCGCTTTGATGCTTGTTTAGTTGCTGAGAATTTGTACGAATTTTAAGCTTTTCGTTGTACAAATTTTTGCCAAACGGAATATTCTACGAGTTAACATCATGTTCTCTTGCTTTGATTTTTATGGGGTATTTGTTTATAGTTGTTCACATTTCAGTTTATAATCTATATCTCTTATGTGTTTGTTTGGCGGATATATTGAATTTATTTTGTTGATTCTTCCGTGTTTTGCAAGTCTTTGGTGAACCTGGTGAAGAATTTGAACTAAAGATGGGTGCGTTTTGTTGGGAAATGTGAGTATCGAGGAATCATGAAGAAGCGAACGAGGAAGGTGGGGAAGTATGAGGTTGGACGAACCATCGGCGAAGGAACCTTTGCTAAGGTTAAGTTTGCTCAGAACAGAGAGACAGGAGAGAGTGTAGCCGTGAAAATTTTGGCTAAAAGTACCATCCTTAAGCACAGAATGGCTGATCAGGTACTTAATTGTTGCTGCTATTCAAAATCTTGATTAGATTTTCATGTAAATTGAACCTGCTTGTGGGTTGTTTTGGATGATCGTCTTGTGCACTTGCTGAAGTTGATGATATCAAGTCTTTCTGAATGAACATGTTAGCGTGGGATATATTTTAATTTCCTTTGTTTTCTATCCGTTGCTCTATGGACTGTGTTGTTGGCAACTTATGTTTCAATGTTGGATCTTGCTACAATTGTGTATATTGAGCTGTGACAAAGTATTTTTTATTAAATTTACAAATCAATATTAACTGGAAAGTGGGTAGCATAGGAATGTGAATTATTGGCCCTGGCTATACATGTTGGTTTACTGCTTTTTGAAAGTAAAAGTTTGCAGCTAATGAAGTACAAGGACATGAACAAGCTTTGGAGGTTTATGTTATGTATGTATTAAGAATTGTTGCCAATTCATCCAAATGTGTTGTGTTATATGTTCCAATTTAGAGAATAAGAATTGTTTTTTTATGGCATTACCTCTAATAATATCCAACCTTTGCTGTTGTATCAACAATTTGTCCTGTGCATTCTATTTTTTGTTATTTTCCATGCAGAAAATTCAGCTATCTCATTGATGTTTTTGTGATACAATTGTATAATCAGGGGTGCATTATTGTTGCAAAACTTCTGACCTGTTTACTTACATTCTTCTGCTGGCCTGTATGTTCTGATGATTGGCTTTAAGTGAGTAATCAGGGGAGCATTACTGGTGAACAACCGTATGTTGGCTACTTGAAGCTCTTGCCTGATTCCTCTTCCTCTTTTTTCCCTCTACTCAATCAAAGGCTCTAAGTTCAATAAAGACTCAACAAGTTTTATGAAATCAGAACTTATATTTTAGAATTGTATTACTAGTGGTTCTATTCCTTATTCATCTTTCTGTTTGCTAATAAGTTCACTAAATTCTTTTTTGCATTGGTCCAAGATTAAGAGAGAGATCTCTATCATGAAGATTGTCAGACACCCCAACATAGTTCGGTTGCATGAGGTATGCTGGAACAATTCATGATCTACTTCATGATTTTGTTGACCTCGTTTTGGTAACATGTTACTGTTGTTGACATGCATCTTTCTTTTTAACAATAAATTCTAGGTTTTGGCAAGCCAGACAAAGATATTTATCATTCTGGAGTTTGTGACTGGAGGAGAGCTCTTCGATAAGATTGTAAGGCTATTCCTGTCTTGCTCATATATGTTCTCTAAACTTGAGTGGAGAACATCTAAGTAATTTTTTTTCCTATAAATAGTGAGTTGTTGCTGAGATCTCTATTCTAATAATCTCAACTTATTTGAAAACTTCAATTATGCAGGTTTTATTTTTCTTATAATTTAGTTATTTTGTAATTGACCGGGCTGTGCAGGTTCACCAAGGAAGACTTCCTGAAAATGATTGTAGGCAATACTTTCAACAGCTTACAGATGCAGTTGCTCATTGTCACAGTAAGAGTATATACCATAGAGACCTAAAGGTGCACTGAGATATTTGGCATTGAATTCTTTTAGCAAATGAGATTGCATGACATCATGTTTGGGTCTTGAAACTGACTAATATTCTCACTCTCCATGTATAGCCCGAAAATCTTCTTCTAGATACTAATGGAAATCTGAAGGTTTCTGACTTTGGACTGAGCGCATTGCCCGAGCAAGTAAGCACAGTTGTGTTCTATCTTTGCATACCAGATAATTTTACTTTATTATTTGTTTTGCTTGTCCTTTACTTGTGTTTTTCCTTTGATTAGAAGTTGGCTTCTTTCGCTTTCACTTTATCTCTCTCATTGTTTGCTTATCATGGCAGGGGGGTGAACTTCTTCATACCACTTGTGGAACCCCCAATTATGTTGCACCTGAGGTACTCTCACATCAAGAAACTTTAAAGTTTTGCACTAAGTGCATGACATTGTTTTCCCCTACCTTGCTGCTGCCTTAGACTTCTATATATATGTACAATTTGATTCATTTGATTTTGATCTATATGTATACTACATATGCTCCTACATGTGGACTACTAGATTTAATTGCTGAGATTTATGATCTTTTTATATTGATATATTTCCACGCTAATGAATTTGTTAAAACAGTTTAAAGTAGTATTGTATAAAAAATTACAAATATCCATGGTTTACATGTTTGTGGAAAGTCACTTACTTTTCAATACTTGTTGTATTTTAATCATAAAAGCAATTTTTATAATTTCTCTCTTGATTAAATCATTAATATGCTCAATGTTTTCTTGCACTAAATTATTGCCAATAGATCCTCAGTTACCAGGGTTATGTTGGTTCTGCTGCTGATGTATGGTCATGTGGAGTAATTCTGTTTGTTCTAATGGCTGGATATCTTCCATTTGAAGAGACAGACCTTCCAACCTTGTACAAAAAGGTCAGTTGTCATCAATTTGATTTGGTGAATGTAATGAACTGTAGAATTTCAAACTGCTCCTTGGTAGGAGTTAACAGTTGCTAAGCAAACCTGCTTAAACACTGATTTAATTTCTTCTCTGCTGAGTTGTTATGTTAAATGAAGTATTAAAGGTACTGATATTTGACTCTTCACCTTCAAACTGCAATTAATGCTTTTTCCTTCCCATAGTTGTATCTTGTTTACTTTTATTTTATTTCATATATATTTTATTTGATAAGTTGTTTCCACCTTCATGTTTTGGAGGTTCTTATATGCATCCAATTCAGACACTGATATCACATGTCTCTTCTTTTAATATAGAGGGATATAAGCTTCAAAACCTCCTGTTTGATCTTTTAACCCTGCAAATAAAGTTTAGTGTCATGAAAATATAGTAGTGAATCATTATGATTGAGCAGCTTGTAACTGTTTGTTTCATTGCCGCGTAGATAAATGCTGCAGAATTTGCTTGTCCATTTTGGTTTTCACCTGAGGCAAAGTCGCTGATCCATAAGATACTTGACCCCAATCCCAAAACGGTGAGTATTTTGTTTAATTATATCAACTTTAATATTTGTTTAGTGTTTGAATGCTTCAGTGTACTATTTTTTGAGTTTGCCGCAAATCCTCAAAGTTGATTTGTGTTTATTAACAATGTTTGAATGTTGTTTCAACCTAGCTGTCATCAATGGACTGTGTCCTACATAGCTCGTAGTTGAATAGAACTTATAAACAAAATTGAATTTAGTATTTGTGTACTTATCCTTACACTGCAACGCATTGGGAGTGATTAGTTCTTTATATTGCATTACAGTGTAAGGCTAATTATATGAACTTTTAAGTTTGCAATGACTAGTTTGGTGACAGTTAGGTTCAAGCACTAGCAAAACCAACCCAAATGCTTCTCTCAGTTATAATATGGCAGATGACCATGTATTCTTACGCTAACCACCAGGTTTTATGAGTGGCAATCAACCTATACACTCTTGGCTGTAAGTTAGTGGTCCAAATTAATCCTTACTTTTTTGCTAGCAAATGTATAAATTAAGATTGATATATTGATCAAAAGGCCAAACTTCATTGCCCTTGAAAAAAAATCCATTTTAATGGTTAAAATATTAGAGGATTTTTGCTTGTCCATCTTTTGGTTGATTGCTCTTTTATATTTCTATAATTTAATTTCCATTGTTTTAAAGTATGTTGAAGAACTTAATTAACTAAACAGAAATGGAAGAAATGACATCACTTTGAACACCCAAACCAACAGAGTCAAGGAGTTCTGGAATGATAAAAGCACTTATACAGTGTGTATGTTATCAAACATATGTAGTTCACGCATTATAATAAAACACTGACTTTTCATTATGTTTTATATTGGTTAAGTTCGTTGCATTCCAAAAATGCTAATCAAGTTAGAGCCATATACTGATTCAGTAATGCATTGTTAAATTACAATTTGACACAGTTTACAAGCATTAGTTAGCGGGTGGGTGAAGGGAGTAAACTTTAGATCCACTTTATGTTCATTTTTCCTTCACTTTCTGTGATTTTTTTCCCATTAATGCAGCGTATTGGGATTGAAGGAATAAGAAAACATCCTTGGTTTCAGAAAAACTATATGCCTGTCAAATGTAGAGAGGAAGAGGTAGTGAATTTGGATGACGTTTGTGCAGTTTTTGAGGACATTGAGGTTAGTTATGTTTCTTTGTGTCAGTTCTGGTTCTAACTCATTTGTGGTGTTTTTCTTATTCAAGTTAAGATAGTTCTGCATTTTCATGACATAACCATTGGATATTAGTTGTTACTTGAATTTGGTAAGTTAAGGGCACTTGATTATGTTTCTACTCTTTTTGCCACTTTGGTATTTTGTTTATGCACACAATTTCACTTTATTTGGAAATGTTGCTATTTTGCAGGACCAGTATGTTGCTGAGCGGCCACTAAATAAAGAGAGGGGTCCTTTAATAATGAATGCATTTGAGATGATTACCCTATCCCAGGGTTTGAATCTGGGAGCATTATTTGACAGGCGACAGGTACAGTAATACAGTGAGTCTAGAATCTCTGATGCTTGACTTATCCTAAACTTGAAGGCCTTGCGTATGTTCAGTCCTAATATCATGGAATTTTACTGTAGAAGTACTTTTCTGACATTTTTTAACCTGATTCTGGTGGAAGCTGTAACTGTGAGAAGTTATAATGACCTGGGTACCATAATTTTGGATATTGGTTCATTAGGTGGAAGCTCTTCTGGGGTTAAAGAGGGGTGTGTTGGCTTTTAGATTTTGTCTTATGCCTACATTATATAACAGAGGTTTAGGAAACAACAAATGTCTGTAGGTTAATGCTAATTTAAAACTACAGTAGCTGTTTTATGTCTAGATTTTGTGAAATATGTGTGGCTAACATGGATTATATCTGAGATGTAAATATAATAAAAAAGTAGTTAAAGAAAACAGGAGTAATGAAGACAATTTATAGTCTTACTGCATAGTAGGAAGAGATGGTGCTATTATATATATAAGAAAAAGGCTGAATCATGCTTCCTCACAGGAGAGGAGTTCTTTATCTCTTCTATTCTTATATAAAGAATAGTCTCTTTGGACTGCTATTGAAGGATGAAAGGAAGGAGAATAGTCTTGCTTCCTTTCCTTTAGTAAGAGGCAGTTTGTTTTTGCTGTTATTCAACCCGAGATGGGAATTTATTAGATAAGAATTAAGCCTCCAAGTGCTAACCAGAAAGATCATAAGAGAAGATGCCATTGAATTGGTTCTTAGACATTGAAAGCTATCTCTTGACTTGAGGAGAGAAGGAATAGTCTGTGAAAGAGATAGTCTAAGCACACCTGAAAGAAGAGCGAGGTTCCAGCACTTCTGTTGTTGCAGTGCTGAACTGCAATTACTTTCTTCTAATTTTTTCTTGATTTATTTTATAGGTCATCTTGCTTGACCTGGTGTTTTGGTTTCAAAGTCAAAGATGAAAATTTAAAAGCATCTCTCCCTCTCTCTCTCAGGATTGTGTTAAAAGGCAAACTCGTTTTGTATCCTGCCAACCGGCTCAAGTTATAATTTCAAATATTGAAGCTGTTGCAGAATCTATGAGTCTTAAAGTTCACACACGTAATTTTAAGGTATGACTGGTAATATTTACTTTAAATATCATATAAATGTTCCTTTTCAAAAATCACGTGTCTCTGTAATGTTGAGATGTAATATCTTGTTCTGGGGATCGTACATAGTAGTCAATAGTAATTTGTCAACAGATAGTATCTTGTAGTGCTGGCCAATTTGAAACCAATAGTTCAAAAAATGTGCATACAGTCTTATGCAAAATATACAACTTCACCTTTGCCAAATAGTAGAATTATTTAGAAGGAGAAATAAGAAGTTAAAAATGTCCTGAGTAAATTTTATTCTTTTTTTTTTTTTTAGGCATTGTGTTAGAGGTAACTCAGGTTATTTGGTATATTGGTGCTCTTGGATATTCAAAACAAGTGTGGTATTCACATTCTTTTCCTTTTCTTATTTTTTATCTTTGTTTTCGGAAAAATATACAGACCAGACTGGAAGGAGTATCTTCGAATAAGGCTAGAGAGTTTGCAGTTGTTCTGGAGGTAGATTTCTAGAAGTGGTTTCTGCAGTGTTGTTTTTGTTTCTCTTAACTAAAAAGGCCTTGGTTTTAGTGCGAGTACTAATAGATGTTGATTGTTTTGCATATAGGTTTTTGAAGTTGCACCATCCCTTTTCTTGGTTGATGTTCGGAAGGCTGCTGGAGATACTCTTGAATATCACAATGTTAGCACACACTAGACTCCTAGGCTTGCCTTACCAAACCTGTGTAAACAATATCTGTTGGTTCTTGTGAATATGATAATGCGCTGGATATCTAACTACTTTTGATTAACTCTTGCAGTTCTACAAGAGGTTGTGTGGTAAACTAGAAAATATCATATGGAAACCAACAGAGGGTTCCAAGTCTGCTTAGAACAGTGACTTGCTGATCCTGTAACTGCGGGTGTGACGCAAATCAGTCAGCCAGACAGTCGGCCTGAGGAAGCTCTCTCTCCTTTTAGATTAACAATGCCTAAAAAACAACGTTATTAGTGTAATGTTCTTCTGTCCGCTTCATTTGTGAATTTTGTTTGTAATTAGGATATCCTTGCAAGGTATAAGAAAATGTATTTCTTTGTACCATGACTTGCTGATCCCGGAACTGCAGATGTGACGCAAGTCAGTCAGCCAGACAGTCGGCCTGAGGAAGCTCTCTCCCCTTTCAGATTAACAAGGCCTAAAAAACAACGTTATTAGTCTAATGTTCTTCTGTCCGCTTCATTCGTGAATTTTGTTTGTAATTAGGATATCCTTGCAAGGTATAAGAAAATGTACTTCTTTGTGCCATGGAAATGGTAGATGCCTCTGTATAGAACACCACCTTCTATTTAGAGGCATTTTGCACTAAAAAATCATGCCCATTGTCTGACACACTGTTAAGAGTGATAGGGGAATGTATAAGTAGAAGATTTGTCTCTCTCCCAGTCTCATATAGCTAAATAAAAATTTCCACATATTTAGCACTTACATTACATTCTCCCTTTATTTTTCTTCACTGTACGAGTTTCTTGGGGGGCTTAAAGTAGGGCATTATAAATGTAAGTTAAGCTTGAGGGAGCTTGCATTTATATGATTTTCCACAAGCTGGGTTATTTATACGCATACCCATTGAAACAGGGAAGGAAGGGAAGGGATTCCAGGAAGTTGAAGAATCACCAGCAATTTACAGGAACATCATAGCTAGTCAATAGTCTTCTTCAACACGTACTGATGGTGAATCATTGTTTAGACAATCTTCAACCCCCTTCTAATTATTTCCTGAGCAGCCATGACCTGCCACTGTTATAGTCTCTGAGCCACCGTCCTAACTTCCCCTTTTGTACTCCTGCTCCGGAAGATTGAAAACAATTTCTCCCATAAGCATATAACAATTGTCCTTTGCCCACCCTGTCAAAGATTAAATTTGCTCGAAGGATTTGCTATGTTAGTTGATTTTGTTCAATTCCGTTTGGCAGCGCCAGGGAAATCTTAGAACCCAAATGTATACATAAGGCATTTGATGAGCGTAAGAATAAACTTATGTGGAAATGGTTTTTACCCTGGTAGATAGAGAGGGAACGGACAAGATCTGTGGTACGGTTCTGTATTTCTTCTTTTTGTCTGATGGAATCTCTGATTTATTCCTTTAAAAGAAGAGAAAAGCCACTTCAAATCTTTAGTACTATTAAAAGTTTATGTAGGAGTTATCATGACAACATAAAATATACAATAAAAGTTGATATATACATGCCATGGCTTCATTCTTCTTCATCACATGCATACGCCATGAATCCATTCCCATTCAGCTGGATCGTTGTGCTTGAATACCCAATGAGTTGACCATGATCAGAAAACCACTGAGAAGTTGAATGGTTCGAAGACAGATAGACACATACATACATACATACATACATATACCCATATAAATTTGCACCAAATAATTCAATCAACAGGTATTAGAAAGAAAGAAATAGCTTCCTGTTTTCTATGCAAAATTACGAGGATGCAAAAATGAAATATGGCGAGTCTCTGCAATATATATTATAGCAAGTAGTAGCTGCCATCTGCATTCAAAGCTTGTATGCAGAGTCGAAAAGGAATATATATTAATTTAGCTTTCATCTCAATTTTCATGGATGAAACAACTTGTTTCCACATTTGCATCTCCATGACAGCAAATAATAATTTTCATCTCTTTGGGAAGATGACGACTTTCCCTTGGATCGGTTTTGAGGGTGAGGAGGAACAACCAGAGTAGCCACACATGGCCTACAATTTAAGCATTTGTTCACACACGCCGGCGGCCTTGAACCCAGCACCATTTTCACCGGCTTCACACCTTCACTTGCTCTTAAAGACACTGAACCAGCTGCACCAAAAGATAATGAAGGAGGAAAGTTAAAGAAATTAAAATAATGCATAGATTTCTTGTAAAATGCAATAGAACCCAGTTTTTGATATATCTTTCTACGATATATTTTAGCCATGCAGAGTGTAAAACATAATGGGCAGGTGTGTTCTTTTCTTTACCTGATTTTGAAGAAAAAATCGTGAAAGAAATGATGACGAGGACGAAGACCCTATTCTTTAGCCCAATTAGGTTGTGTCCTGATGAAGCCATTAATCTTGTCTGTGGCTGTGAGTGAAAGGAGAAAGGAAAGAAAAGATATAGGTTTGCACAAGACTTTGGGAGTCTGAAGTTTGCTTGTGAAGGAAGATTAGGGGCGGGGCTGGGAATATTGGGAGAGTAGTGGCAACAGTGGTGGTGGTGGTGCCTGTTAAAAGAGAGCTAATGCCACATGATAGATGGATTGGTGGTGCTTTTTTCAAAAGAATACAATGCATCTCTCTCACTCTCAGTTTTAAGGGTCCCAATCTAACAGCAAGACTCTGATTTTCTCTCTTTTCAGGAAATACTAACACTCAGTTTCAGTTCAATCTCTGAGTGTGGATTGACTCAACTTACAGTATTCTTTTTTAATCTTTTTCTGCCTGTTGATTTGACTTTCCTTTTCTTTCCTATTAGTATCTTCCGAGAAAAAAATGTGCAATCCCAACTTGTTTTGTATCTGTCCAAAACTTTAAAAAGAAATAAAAATAAAACTGAAGTACTATTGACTACTGACCTTTCTTTTGTCGTCATAGCAAGTGTGGCTGAACTTCTTTTCGATCATTCTAGTTGTTGTTGTTGTTTTTTTTTTCCTTATTTTTAAGAACTGTTATTGTTTATTTACTCCATTTTAATTGTCATGGCAGTGGTCTGACATATCAATTCAAGGCTAATGGGTATCTTTGTACAAAAAGCTGTCGCAAGAAATCAGACTTATGTTTTTGAGAGGAAGATCAAGAAAAGAGAATTCTGTCCGGCCATTGTTTATGGGGTTTTGTATATATGAATACGTGTTTCTTGCAACATGACAGCAAGAGCTAGTCTATGAAAATCTTTCTGCAAGATCTTCACAGCAGAGGGGGTTCAATCTGGGCAAACGGAACCCCGCAAGGTAAATTGGCAAAGCAATAGTTAAGTGTTTTCGGACAATCTGATTCCACGCAGTTTTAGGGCTTTTATAATGCCTAATTCATGAAGGATAGGCGACATTGCAGAAAACAACTGTTCCATAATGAACGGACTGAAGAAAATCTTTCTCAAGTTTCATTATAATTCTTGGTTGTCAACGAGGATACTGGAAGAGTAAGGGCGTAGCCTGGAGCACAGGCATTTCCAACCCACCCTCGCCTACATCATTGAACTTTACTGCTAGAGCTACCTCAAAACAGCTTCCCTTCAAAGCCAAGACTTCCAATGCAGCTCTTATTTCTGAAAGCAAGACATGCTTTTTCTTCAATCAATATGTTTTGCAAATTAAATTATATTGCAGGTTCATTTGCATGGTTGGTCGTAGCAATGTTATACCCCTAGGTATTCCATGGAGGTGAAAACATGTGATGTTCCTTTCATGTACCTCCAATGACAGGATTGTTCTTTTTGCAACTGTTGGAATAGAAGATGAGCTACAATGGATGAAAGTTTCTCTTCTTTCAATTGTTAGAATAAAAGATTGAGCCATGAAGGGATGGATGCTGCGAACTTCATTGAATTACCAGACGATGAAAAGGCATTTTCTTCTCCATTTTATAGGCATATATTTAGGCACCAAATCTTAACATTAAACACATCCACTTTCTTAAAAGAAATATATATCACTCCAGATCGGAAGATATCACATTTCATAACTGAGGAACACTGCAGTTGTAGCGTACAATTCATAAACACGAGATGCCATCTAATCTTAGACTTGGTTACAAAAAAAACAACCGAAACCGAGGTTGTGATGTCAGACCAAATGACACTGACAAAACCAAGCCCTCCGAACCAGAGGAACCCCAACTTAGAATTGCACAAACAACCAAAACCCTGACGACTTAAACAACAAAAGGATCCCAGCCCTACGAAGAGTGTCAAACACCTGAATGGGGGCAATCTAAAACTAGCATGGACTGAATTCAAACAGACTTCAAAAGACTGAAAATAAAGAAAGCGTAGTCCAAAAACACCATAGGAGGAATGTGTGACCGAAGCTAAAACACCAGACATTGAATGTCCAGCGAACAGAACCAAGACTTGGCAAGATAAGAAATGGAGAACCCGCAAGTGGAAACTGAAAACAACTTGGTAACTGTATTCTTGGGGAACTGTGGTCATGAACGAGGAAGCCTCCCATCAATGTTGACGAGGGCTAAAAAGTTGCAACAAGCTTCCATGAGAAAAAAGCCTGCAAAAATGAGGATGCAGATGTAATCTGCCAAAGCTCCCTGGAAAACCAACAAGCTGCCTCTCGACTAACTTGCAGGCCCACCACTGATGAGCCAAAAAAAACTATGCTGATTGCAGCTATCTAAGTAAACTGACTGTAAGAATCCTTCTACTGTACCCAATCAAAGTGAAGTTCTTGTCCCCAACTAGTAGAGAATATCACATCTCCACAAACTTTCCACAAGACGAGCAACCATGCTGCTACTAATTGAGTTGCAATTTTGGAGATTGAGTCCCACTAGAGTCTTGCCCAGTTTTTTAAGGGAAGGTGAGCTCTTGTTTGATACTTCAGAACAACGTGACAAGGAAAGAATTTGCAGATTGAGTTGTTCTGCATGAGATAGTGCAGCAATGCCAATATCGGTAATTGTACACTTGGACACATCTAGATCACTGAGGAACACACAGTTTTCTGCAATTGCCAACAAACTTGCATCTGTAATCTTCCTGCAACCGTCAAGATTCAACACTTCGAGAGTTTTGCTGTGTAGCCTAGCCAAGGCCAAAACTACTACATCTGTAAGATTCAAGCAGCCACTAAGATTCACCTTCGCAAGTCCTGCTTCGGAACTCTCCAAAAGTGGGAGAATCCCAACATCTGTAATTCTGTATAGCCCTCTCAAGTCTAAGTGCTGAAGCTGAGGACACAACTTCCCCAGCATGGCAAGGCTAGCATTTCCAAATCCAGGGCAGTTTCGTATAGACAAGGACCGAAGAGAATTGCTAGGAGAGAGCAAAGGCATTTCCAATGCCATATCCTTAATTCCCATACACTTCATCAGGGTGAGAGATTTCAACTTTGAAGCACAGTTAGATACAGCACCAATAATCCCTAATTGGCTAACCCTGTTACACTCCTCCAATTGCAGGATCTCAAGAGATCCAGCAGCTTTAGTAAAAGCTACCAATCCATTGTCCGACACAAAGCAGCATTTGCGGAGGCACATCTGCTTCAGATTCACACAACCCTTCCCCATGGCTTCAAGACTAATATCTGTTACACCCCCACATGAAGCAATTGTCAAAGAAACCAATTTCTCCAAACCTTGAGCATTACCCATGACCCAAAAGCCCTTCTCACTCACACTTTGAAGATCACTTAGAACAAGGTTGCTTACAGCCTTGCCATAATGCCCAATCACGGCTAGAGAGAAATCTGTGATGTTTAAGCTCTGAAGCTTGACCCTGGTGAGTACAGAAGAAGTTGATGACAACAGAGTTGATATTCCATGATCCCTAACAAGAGGGCAGTCCTTGATAGAGATGCTCTGTAGCTTGAGGCAAAACTTTCCAACAGCATGCAGACCCTCGTTGCCAATCTTTGAACATGATTCGATGCTCAAAGAAGTCAAATTAGGGCAGTTCTTTGCAATTGCAATCAAACTATTGTTTGAGATTAATGGGCAGTGGCAAAGTTCAAGCTTTTCCAACAAATGGCATTCTTTAGCTATCTCCAAAAGACCTTCATCCCCAACAGAAGGGACATTCCACAAGGAAAGTGACCTGAGAGAAGGGCAACCACAGGCTATTGCGGCTAAACCAAAGTTGGTGACCCCACTTGTATATTTGCTTCCTCGGATTGAAAGCTTCCCAAGGCCCCCATGGCCACTAGTTCCAACAGCAATTGCAGCAAGTCTCAAATCTGTTGCTTTCTTCCCTTCCAAGCACCTAGTCAGATAACCATCAGCATCTTCATCACATGAGACCATTTCAACATCATCAGAAACTGAAGTAACGATCTCCTTGTCCAGCTTCTCTGACTCATAGCCTTTACTCTTGCAAATTTCAGCCCTGCGAATGCTGGTCAATAGCAACAACCACCGCTTGGAGACACAAGAAGCAGAACTCCTCTCTTTACCACCAGGAAGGCGCCTAAAGATCTCAAAGAGGCATTCGTCAGGAAGAATTTCAATTGATGTTTGATTTTCCAACTCGAACTCATTTCCACTGAAGGCGAATGGAGCACTAATGCGAGCCCTTTTATGAGTGGGGCAGTATGCATCCGCATGTGAACCAATTGAAAACAAACGACCCCCAGAATGGAATTCATCATCCCCTGCAAAACTCACCAACAACAATTCAAATGAGCAAAAACTCAAGTAATTTCTTTTTTGTTCTGGTAAATCTTTCGAAGTAAAAATATAAAATCATTTAAGGAACTACAACTATCAATATCCAGAATATGCTTCGGCAAAAACTAATCCTATGACACCTAAATTTCTGTCTTTTATTGATTTAGTTACTCATTCCTAAGAGCAGGTTCACCCTGAATTAATCTTCACTAACTAGCAGAAAGCAATTTATCTTGACAATGAAGAACAAATACCCATGAAAAATCCAGCTGAATTACCTAGCAAAGATCATTTTTCATAACAAGAATAGCACATCAAGCTAAACTTTTGATCAGTTAAATCCATCTAACTTCCTAAACAAATCTCCAAAATTAAATCCAAAAATACCGAAACCCCAAAATCAATCCACATCTCCAATCTAACCATTTCTGAAAGAAAAAATTTTTTAAAAATAAGAAATAGAAATATACCAGTATAGTTAACAAGAGCAGGCATGGCTGAACAATTTCAAAGAACACTTGGTAGACAGGGAAAGTTCCGCAAGAACCCGCAACCAAAAACGACAACACGAAGAAGCAAATCAAATACAATAAATCTTGAAAGCTTGAATGCATGAGAAGAAGAAACCCTAAACGAGTAGGGAAAAAAAACAAAAAAAGATGAGAGAAATGAAAGTTTTTTGTCAAAAGAGAGGGTGAACGAGAATGTGGGTGTGAGTTGAACAGCAAAGAAAAGAAGGCCCCTTTATTATATGCAGCAATCGAAGTAGAGGAAAGAGAAGAAAGTTATAGTTACAGTAGTAGTTGTCGTCCGGAGAATTCTGGCGGAAGATTCATTGATTAACTGAAGGAAGGCTCTGTATCAGCACTGGCAACATGCAATGTATCTTACCTTCAACTTGGCCATTTTTCTATTCTCTTCTTCCTTTTCTCCAACCAACCCACCTTTTCTTTCCACGTGTATTCATCTTCTTTTTTTTTAATAAAATTAAATTAAATACAAAAAAATTAATTTTAATTTTATTAGTACTAAATTTAAAAATAAAAAATATTTTTAAAAATTTATGTTAATTAAATTTAAAGAATCATTATTTCTTTAATTAAAATAATAATTATAAATATAAATTTAAAAATAATTAATACTATTTAAATAAATATCAAATTAAAAATTAAATTAAAATTTATTATTTTTTAAATCAAATCAATAATATTCTAAGTCAATTTAAATAGATTAAAATTTTTAGATAATTTTATTTAAATTAATTTAATTTAAAAGAATTTATCCTACAATAAAAGTATTAAATTAACTCGGTCTATCTCTTCTTTGTAAAAAGTAAAAGTCCTATTCAATTGAACTTGTGATGATTTACAATTCAAACAATAACTAATTTAAACACCTTATTAAATTATTATCATAAATTAGGCTTTAAAAAATTACATAATGTTAATTGATTTCACCACCGGCCATAAAGTGGTGTTAGGGCACCACTAGTTTGAATACATTCATTCATACGCGATTGTGATCGGTGAACCATTCAATTTTGAGAAGTTGTGATCATGCAATGTTCCTATGCTATGCCATCCCATGCCCTGCATTTAACAGTATTAGTGGTCAAATTGAAATGGGGTTGTGAGGAGGAAGAGAAACAGAGTCGAAATTTTTGGGTTTGACTTGGAATAAAAACACCGAACATTAGACGAAATGGGAAAGGGACCCAATATTATCATGCCATATGCACAATGATAATGCAAGCAGGCTTTTTGGGTTCTCTTCTCTTGGACGATAATGGAGAAATGTATATGCGTGAATTTCATTATTTTTATTACGTATCAAGATAGATGATTATTTATATGTAGATCCAATGTATGGCTATGGCTATGGCTATGGCTATGGCTATGGCTATCAATGAATATCAGATTTTAATACTTTATATACCGTAACAATAGCAAATCAATTGGTAAATTATTTGATATGCATGTGCTACTCACATTTTGATGCCTGATTTGCATTATTGCATGATCTGAAGATTATGGTTCTGTAGTTGATAGACCCTTAACAGAAATTTTGATTACTTAAGAAGCTAATTATTAATGAATTAGGTTGCAATTTACCTAAATTAACTCTATTGTTGCATGTTTAAGCAAGAAGACTAACTCAGGTGATTGATTGAATCAGATTCGTTCGTTCTGATTCAATTGGTGAATCACATTATAATAAAAGAGATCTTTATGCTCGCAAACAGAATGAGGGGTTCCCATTCCCTTCTATTGCCGTCCGTCTGCTTTCCAGTTGGGAAAATAATCAAACACTTGGTACGCAAATCGCAATTTGCAAATATATACAGAAGAAAAGAATACATGCAAGGCAATCTTGGTGGCTCTTTGGTTTCAAACAGACAATAAATGAAGTGCATTCATTGAATATATAGATACATGGGGATCTGTATCGTGATAACATATGATGTTGTTATGGTATGGACACAAATTTAAAATGTGAATCAGAAGGTGGGTGCAAAAGATTTATACATTTACAGAGTTAGACTTCATTTTCAAGCAACTCTCTGCTCAAGATTGATTTACTTTAAAAAGAAATCATAATCTACAGTAGTATGACATAGTGGTATTAATAAAGCTATCTTTATATCTTGCCATTTGGAACCAAATGGCAGGTACTCTGGTTTGATTATTAATTAATTCCAGCTCTTATCAGACCTAACCTGACCTGACCTCACTAGTCCATTGATTCCTCCCACTTCTTTTCCTTGTGATTAAATTACAATCAACTTGAACTAATTAATATTCACTTTACTTGTTAACAACCCTTAACCCGCCTGCATTAGAAGCAAGACTAATGGCTGTGATAGCAAGACTAATGGCTGTCAACCTCATTGCTAATTAATCTGAATGTCAAAAACAAATCATATACAACAAGAAGGTTTATCATACTAATAATGTAATCATGTTGCCAAGTTGAACAATTTCAAATTGCTACTTTAATTTCTCAACTTGTGTACCTCAAGTAGTGGTGTCTGGTAGCTAATTAACAAACAGTGGAGAAACAAACATGTATAGTAGCTTTGAGTCCTGGACCTGGACAATGACTAATCTCAACTACCGAGTGAGAGAAGTTTCCACCTCAATTTCCCCATGGAAGATCCTTCTTTCCCACTCCTAAAAATCAGAAATCACCAAGCTAACGAAAGGAAGAAGGAAAGAAATCACCCAAGTGGTGAAAAAAAAGGGGAGAAAAAGAGAAGCGAGAACACGTGGGATCAGGTCAAATGTACTTGTTGAATTTTCTGGGGCAAGGGCAAGATTCATGCAATATTATTATTGATAGAGCTAGCTTAAACGACAAATTATTCTTTTATTTTAATCACATGGTCAGTTAAACTCTATCTATCCGGCTCTAGGTTCCCTGAAGAATCAAACAGTCATCCATATTTTGTAAGGTTTCCGTGCACATTTGTTCAAGTTGAAGAATTTCGGTATTGGATTGGAACGTTCATTGAATGTTATAGGGATGCATTCTGTAGGTTTGTCTATTTCCTACTGGAATTCCAAATTCGTGGCTTGTTTATTGCGTGCTGAGATCAAGCAAACTTTCTTTTTTGGAGGGCTTGACAGGTTCAAATAGGATGAACCTGTCCGCGAAAATTGGATACCACGTCTTAATTACTTGCAGGAATTAACTTGGCGAGATTTCATTGGATCCCATGGTGGGATATTGACGAAGATCAACATGGCTGCGATAGGAATGAAAAAAGTGCCTCCAGAAATGAATTGAATCTATACATTCTTATTAAATATTGGAAACTGATCAACGATTTGAAAGCCAAATACAAAGATTGGCATGTAATGTTACAACCACTCGTTGAAAAGCGAATGGGAACAAAGGAGGTAGCCGAAGCAAGAAAAAGAGTACATGCAATATTTGATGAATCTGCCACTACTCATACTCAGACTCAGACTCGGGTCAACAGTATCAATTCTATCGACACTTGCATTGCATTCCTGGTCCCGGTTAGGCTGTCTTATCAGTATTCAGACGGTATTAAGATGCATTTGGATTTGTCGTTTGCACTACAACACAGTTAGCTGACGAGTGGTCGGACACGTGCAGTAAATTGCCGAATAGATGCATGAATAATAGCATTGAATTGTTCACCAACTATTTAACCTCACCGATCGAGGATTTGGACCCATGTCTGTTTTGGGCCAGCACATGTAGAATTAGGAAAGCAAGAAAATAGTGTGAAAGAAAATATAGAAGCCTCGTGAAGGAAGAAGGGAGAGGGAAAGGAAAAAAAGAAGAAAAAAAAAAAGAGAGAAGGGAAGAGGAGAAGAAGAAGAGGAAGAAGGAAAAAAATAGGAGAAAGGAGTAAAATATAGAAGATAGTAATTTTATTTTTTTATTTTAAAAATAATTATTTATTTTAGTGTAAAAGTTATTTGAAATTAAAAAAATTAGATAAATTTCGTTCTTATAATTTTATAGTTAAAATTATTACTATTTTGAATTCTTAAACTCTAATTTAATAGATTTTGAGTTAAATTTAATAATTTGATTGGTAAATTTATTTGAAATTATTAAAAATTAGATAAATATTTGTAAAAATTTTAAGTGAGAATAAAAATATAAAAATTGTAATAATTTTATTTTATTTTATAAATTAAAATTTTTATTTATAAATAGAAAAAATTTTAGGGTCAAAATAAAAATTCTTATAATTTTAGAATAAAGTGATAAATTCTAATAATTTTAGACTTTCA